>LDMZ01054690.1:0-13630 GCA_001455285.1 Sphaeromyxa zaharoni
TTTTTTTTTCAATTTTAGTCTGATTTAGTCTAATATTAAAAAATTTAAAATCATTTTTTGTATTTATTGAAACAAATTATAGTCTAAATTAATGAAAGCTAAAAAAATTATGTTTCAAATATTCATTAAGATTAACATCTTTTTTGTAAAAATGTTGTTTAAGGTTAAGTTGTTATCAAAATTCGGAACAATTTTTTACTAAATAAGATCTTGCAACATCTTTTTTAGAACCATGAATTTAACTTAAGTCTAACTAAATTTTAAATACCAAAAATTAAATTTTTTAAGTGTAAATATAGCATGAAAAATGGTGGCTATCGTTCATTAACTTTAGATTGAGAATAAAATTTTAAATGTATATAATTTGTTCGATTGATTCCTTTCGAGGTGTCCCTTAGTTGTTAATAAACCTTTAAAGCCACATAGAATCCTCTGTTCATTGAGAATAAATGTTATATAAAATGTCAAACGCATTATTAAAAAGTTATTTCCTTTCATATTTTTGATATAATAAAAATATTTTCCAATATATATAAGTTATTTTATTTTATTAAAACCCGCCTAATTATTAGTTTTACGTTAAAACTTTGTTAATAAATGAAAAGTAGATAAACTCCTTTTATATCATCATTTCAGAATATATTTTTAAAGGATTTTTTAAAGATTTTGTTTTTTAAGTGTATAAAAAATAAAAAGCCTCTTTTTTTGAAACAATTAATAAAAGAGGCTTCCTTCTTAAAATATTTGTAAAATAGAGTTATTTTTCACTAAAAAATTTGTTACTAACTAATATTAAGAATTATTTCTGTAAGGAGATAAAAACATAAACAGGGAAAAAACAGAAAGGGCTTCTTTTTCTAAAAGTAATGCTTTAATACTAAAATACAAATTATTTAATATCCGATATAAACCTCAAATAATAGTAAAATCTTTATTTTTCATTTTATAATTTAAAAACATATCTAATTATAGCACCAGTTGGTTGCTAATATATGTGATAAGGAGAGTATGCGGAGTTATAAATTCAAATATTTATTTCTTATATTTTTAATCCCTATCAAATATTAGATTTAATTATTGAGGCTAATCGGAGTTTATGCAATTCTTCTACAAAAACCGTTACTGTCAAAGTGTTAAAATATAGTCCAAATTAATTCCCACATGAAGTAAATCCAGATCTTCTCTATCAGTTTAGATCAAAAAGGATTATAAAACAAGGATTTAAAACATTAAATATGTGATACATATATAAAAAAACGTTAGCATATTGACAGATTTTGCTTTTGATTTATATTGATGTCGTTCAGATTGAAAAAATTTCTCGTTGACTTGCCAAAATACAGTGATAATACAGCATATGGATATAAAAAATAGACGATAAAGTTAATAAATATATATTTAAATGTGATATAATCTTCAATATAGGTTTCGATCAAATTTAATTTCTAGATTGAATAAGAATTTATGAAATAGAAAATTTTTTAAAAATATCTGCAACATAAAACAAAAGTAGGTAAGTTATGTGCCTATCCGACTCTCTGTTCGGTTGCGTCGTGCTATCATCGATATTTATTACACGTCCAAACCGGAGGATGGGTGACCATCAAATCTTGTTAAATTTAACGCTCACAGTTTATTTATCATTTTTTAAAGGAATAAATTCATAATTAAAAAAATCAAAATACTCTATATTTTGATCTCTAAATGCATATGTTGATATAATGTATAAGTATCGCACAACGAGTTAATCATTTTCGTCCGTTACAAAGATCTATTAAACCTAAATCGGATCAAGCTGCTATAATCTGCGTATATAAACTTAGTGATTAAATATTGCTGCTGTCCCTTGTTCTATACTGTAAATTGGTTGTTAGAAGCAGGGAAGTTAAATTTGACCTGAATTTAACGAAAATATGTGCTCACAGTCCTAAAATTAAATTAACTATAAGAATGATTTTCATTTAAGCTTGAAAAAATTTTTTGATCGGATGAATTGAAGTGTGCAGTTCAGTTATATATTTTAAATTATCTACTAGTATAATTTCATATGTTTTAAAAATAATACTACAGCTGAAAGACGTAATTGATTTTTAAATTTCCATTTCATAACGCAGTGCAATGAAATAACATATTTTAGGTTTGTTATAATATTTTTTACCTAGTACTCATCTAAAGCCTGAAAATAATATTATAATTTATAATTTTTACACAAATTAATTCTTGAAAATAAGTCGAATTATATGATAAAGATTTAGATTACTAGATTTTACTTAAAGCAAAACCTTGTCATTCATATGAAATGCATTTAAAAAATTTCTGAATATAGTAAATAATACCTCCATATTAAAAATTATGGCAGTTATGAATTTACAGTTATTTTTCATTTTAATTTTTTAAGACAAGATAGGAGATTAATATGTATTTTCGTACCGAAATTTTGTTGTGTGGAGATGATAGCAAGTAAACAAGATAAACAAAAGAAAATTTTATAATTTGCTATTCTATAATTTTCGAATGATTTGGAAATATTGCAAGCAATAATATCATGAATATGTTATAGTAAAAATTTTGAAATGAAAAAAGTAGAAAAGAACAGTTTATTGTTTTACTTCTTATAATTTTCTAATATGATTGCAATATTTAATCACAAATGATTAATGTTACAATCGAAATTATGAAGCTGTAAGATAATCAAACTTAAGCAATCAATTTTAAATTGATAACGACTTTTAGGGATGTTAAAACTTCTGTTCAAGGTGTTTTTGGCAGTAAATAACAGCAAGGAGAAGGATAGTTTGTACCTGAAATTGTTATATATGTGAAATCGTCAGGACCATTATGGAACCAACGACATCCGATAGCCTCTTTACGTAATCAGTCATAATATTACATGTATTGCATAAAAAATCTGTCACAGAATTATCAAAAATAATTTTTTAATGGGAACAATACCTTACTCCTAAAAATCCAGATAACTTAGAAAAACCATAGATATTTTGGGTATTGTTTGCATCATAGCATAACATAAGTCTCATACGGCTTATTTAAAGGAAATTAATTAACTCTTAAGATAAATGATGGCATAATCATTTTTAGATATTTTTAATGCACTTAATATATGTCGTACGTGATTTTATATTATTGTTATCTTTTATATCTATTGTCGTAGGTTCGAAGGAACCTTTTAGATGCGGCGGCGGAGAGAAAAAGAGGGGAATCAATAAATTAATTATTACGTGTAAGCCTAGTATTATATTATTTCTTTTTATGGCTCATACACAATTTTATATGTGTGCACTACCGGCTGCCTAAATTATTTCCTTGGGACCTGAAAGATCCCATGGAAAACCACAAGACTACATTTGCTCTTTTGTCTAACAAAATCATTTACCAATTAAAATTGATAAAAAAATTTCTAGTGTAATTCTTATGGTTAAAAGTACGAATGCCTAAATATATGCTAACTACACTATAAATCCATTCTACAGTAGTTTAAACCTAACTTATAAAATTCAAAAATATGAAAGAAACTTTTAGTGAAAAAGAAATCACATATTTGAGTCTGTACCCCATATCCATGTAATATTGATAAAAAAAATTTTTTTACACAAATACTTATTGAAAGAGATTTATCTAATTTTGCTAAAATTCTTTTTCGTAAATACAATTACTGTATATTTTGGGGAATAGATTCGGCACTTAAATACCATCGACCTCGGATTTTCCAAAAGTCGATCAATTGAAACTATTCTTTTGAAAAATTTTTGAAATTGAATTTAAATATTTAAAATAAATAAATGGTTAACCAAAAATATTAATGGTATGAATTGAATTGTTCAAATAATTGGGATTTCATTTCATTAAAAGAATCGTATTAATTGTGCCATTTTTAAGAATTATCCCACTATATAATCTGAATGTAAAAAAATATTTAACTATTAGTCGTTGCTCAAAGGCAAAATATTTCATTTAACTAAGATGCATAAACGTTTGTACCTTCCAAACTCCTAAACTTGAAGTTTAATATTGAATGAGAACATCTATACGATATGAATGAAGAACATATTCATCTATCTCAATATCCCAAGAATCAACAACTTTAACTTGTGATGTATTTAATAGAGATTTTGTTCTTTTTCATTAAAAGTGACTTGGCTTAATTAGCTGAAATACAGTATCCCTGCAAATTTTAACTAATATATTACTTCTTATAATGTGTTTAAAAATTAATCACCATAAGCATAAAAATTATGAGAAAGGTCTGAAGATGTATGTTGCGAACACATACAGAAACCACGAATCAAGATTACTTTATTTGCTAAGAGTTATCAGTGATGAAAAAGTAGACCTAAATTACAGTATGTTAATGAAGATACATTCTTAATTGGGTTTTTACTTCCTGGAATAAACATCTAAAATAATAACTAGGCCCCTATTTGTTTCCGTTACTATATCCTTCGACAGGCTGATTGGCGTCTTTCGACCGCTAAATGTTAAAATAATGGTAAAATTCAACGAATTTTCTGCTGTCAGAAATAAAAAAGCTTTAAAACCGATTTAAATTTAAATTAAAATTCTATCAAGATTGATATCAGTTTCTTTTGAGTAATCTTATAATATTAGTTAGGCTGAATTTAATCTTTATTTTTATCAGGATAGAACTACCACTATTTTACTCATGCAAATTAGCTTAAAAAATGAGAACATATATCTTAATTTTGTAACAGAGACTTTGAAATACTTAAAGGCTTTCAAAGTATTATATAGCAGTAATAACTAAATAAAATTTCCTAAAGTATAAATTAAATTTATATGTGAACAATAAAATTTTAATTAATTTATTGGGCGATCAAATCGATTTGAGAGTAATTTATAGTGACTATATTATTTTCAATCATGTAGATAATTTTTGTTAGAGGATAGACATATGTATCTGACCTAATTTATATTTTAAAAATATATTAAGGCCTCCCGTCCATATGGTTTAAATAATTTTTTTTACATCTAATTTTTTAAAAATTTAATATAATTGATGTATAATCTACATCTTTGTTTATCTATAATTCATTTAAATTTAGTAGTTTAAGAATTAAACTTAATTACTACAATAGTTTTACAATCATCAAAACAGTATTTTTTCTCAAATAAAGCTTATATGTAGTGGTGATAAATTCTATTATCTTTGATAATAGCGTAATAACAGGATTCCCTGAAACTACTAATAAAGCGAAACACGATCTATCTCTTTTTATGGCAAATAATACTAGAAACAATCACTATATAAATCCAATGTTGAAGAATGATCGTGAATCCAGAAGTTATCCGGATGGGAGTTAACTATTTTAAGATCTATAAGCGTGTGTATAGAATATATATATTTTTTGTCACGTGTATTGCTGTCATCTCCGTAGTATGTACAATAAACCTATAACATCCTCCAGAATGGTATATATTGCTCCTCTGATAGCAAAAATTAGACATAGGGTGGTGGTAACAGCTTCCCAACTGGGGTTAACCTGGCATAACGTTGAAGAGTAGTAGGTTCGGTATAACCTTGACTTTGCATGATAGATTTTTTATTACACTACACTTGGGACTGATTTTACACAACTCTTAATAAGTTTGTACATATAATTGATCAAAAACAAATAGATATTTGATTATGTCTAAGAGGGGTTTGCCGTATAAATTCATGTTCCGGTAGATGTGCGATTTTAGATAAGATAATTTTTCATTTCTATAAACACCCGTTTAGCATCTGTCTATGATTCAAAATTCGGTCTCCATGTTTTATACATTATGCAGGCATTTGAGCAACAAATGAAAATTTTCATGTCATTGGCAAGGGTTCCATCACTTGCCTGCCTGCCTCTAAAATATATACTCCAACCCAATTTAGCGTACTTATGATTAATCTAAACTTATATACATGATTTCATAAAGTTAAACGAGAATTGAACATTTTTAAGGCATGAAAATTATGAAATAAAATGTTTATTTCATTCTAACAATATTTGTGACTGCCAAACACTACCCATTGGCACTAAGAACGTGAGAACGAAGGTCTAATAAGGTAGCGTAGCCCTAGTATAAGGGTAGGAAATGGGGGTTGTTTTAGTATGTGAAAATCCTACACTTCCTGCCAGGAGCTCTGGCTGGCGCCTAAACAGACGCAAAAGCGGGCTGGAGGTAAGTCCCATCTTACTGAACCGCCTCCAAACACATAAGGAGCAGGTAAAGGTTTTTTCCTCCATAGCTAAGAAAAAAAATTGGCCTCCCAATTTATCATTTTTTAATTCCTTCCAGAATCCTAAGTTATAAATAGAAACTTAAACTATTTTTATATTCAATATATAGTCATCGGGAACCGCCATCGACCCGCGCAACTATACCTCTACGAGTCTTGAGGTCCGCGGCTGATAACACCATATGCATTACATTTTCCTAATCCAATTAAGGCGCATACAGCTATAAAAAATAAAATAATTTTCTTCGGTAGCTAATTAATTACATCTCTTAACCCTACACTAAGTTTATTGGAAAAATTCCATTTGAACTAAAACTATATTACAACTGTCTTGCCAGCTTATCCAATTCGGTGTATGATAAACATGTGTCACGACCAATATGTATGGTAATTGACTTTTGACAAAAGGCAGGTACCGTGCAAAAACGTATTACATCCGATTCCGTTATGTTGTATCCGGTGTAGGTAACTAGGTATGAAATGTAAACGTCATCAATAGGTAGGAAATTGACTTTCAGATGGGCATTAACGATATCCGTTATGATTCTCCTGTTGATTATTTTCGCAAATCCCATCAAGTAATCATCATAAAAATCATTCTTATGCAAATATTTAGATACGTACCATTTATGAGATTTATCTCTGATCACCGGAGCATGATGGCTCAACATTCCAGCGAAATCCACATCCTCTTTAAGACTTAGGACATAAGGCAGGGCATGATTAACCTTAATAAAGATATCATCATCAGCTTTAACTATGTATTTGAAATTGGTGTCAACCTTATTTAAAAGGTAGAGTGCCATCAACGTCTTGTGGCCCATTTCCCTGTACTTATCGTAGAGTGGTACTCTGATGATATCACCAAAAAGAAACGACTCTGCATCCACTAAGTTATCAATATCCCCATTACGATACCCTATCGAAAATAGAGTACAGTGGGAAACATTCTTATATTCTTCATCTTCACCAAACAAGTAATTATATCTGCGAAAATTGTCTCCATAAGTTTGTCTAATAATATTTCTTGATCCAAAGTTGGTGGGGTCCGAATTGATCATTATAACCATGTATGTGTTGGGACGGCAATTTCTCTTGTAAACCTTCTTCACCTCATTTTCGTAGAACCAGTAGTACTTACCGGGAAAAAAATGTAGTCCATAATGTATCCTTGGCAACTTTTTGAACAGGTATGAATAGTTACCAAAGATATCTCTTAGCTTAGCAATGAAGAGCTCATCCTTCTTTTCACAGATATTATCGCGCATAAAATACCTTGCAGTCAGAAAACAGAGATAAGCCATAAAAATAAACTGAACAACAAATATCAAATATTTAAAAAGAATATTATTTATTACAACAGGTCTATTTAAAATATACACTGGCATGGATGATACTTCGAATCAAATACAAGTGACTAATCTTCCTTTCTTTATCTCTAATCCATTTGTAATAGCTGTAATTAGGCTAATTATATCAATTAAACGTATAAGGTTATTCTTTACTTGATTTTTTATTAAATTATAATTAAAAAATTTTTCTGATAAAATATATAAACATCAAACCATAACTGGGTAGAAAATAAATGCAGAAATTAGGTGGATGTGTCTCAGTCTGTGATTACAAACTATAGATTAAGAGATAAGGTGGATGATTTACTAGAAAACTTATCAAAAAAATTTATTTTCGTATTATTTAAAACAAATCACCCAGATTTTGACAGTTAGGTTTTTTAATGAATTCTATTTTCTGATAAGAAAGATTCGCTTAGGTTTACTTTAAGTAAGGGTGTATTTCCCATTCATTGATTTTGAAGGCAATTATATCTATCTTTAAATAAATTTCAATAGAAAGATAGCCCAGCTGGTTAAAAAAAAACTTTGATTTGTATAAAAAATTTCTTAGTCAAACAAGTAACAGTAAAACCGCTAATTTTAATCCAAAATAAAACATTAAAGGGTAGGCCGTTCAGATAAAGTTGGTTATTATAAAATTATTTTTTAAAAAAATTTTGTTTAGTATTCCTTTTATGCAATTTAGTGAGTTTTGTGAGCCATTTATTCCTATGTTTGATCAGAGCTTGGAATACTTAAATTAGAGATGAATAATTGTCGTGCTCAAAACAATTTTTGATATAAAATTTCAGTTTCTGTAATTAACAATTTACGAACAGACACAAAATGTAGGATTTGTTTAAAAAATATTAAAGTTTATTTTTATGCGCCACATGAAACGGCCTTTTATTAAAAGGAGCATTATGAAATTTTATAGCTGCTAATAAATCACTACAATTAATGTAAAATTCTCTTTAAAAGGAGTGTAAAAGCAGTATTTATTGATTTATAACTTCAATCCCTCGACCTTAGATGAAACATGAAAACGGCAAACAAAAGAAATATTAGAGGCTAATTAACACGGCTAATTACTGAAAAAAGCGAGAAATAAGAAAAATCAGCGAGTTTCAAATTAATATTACAAAGCAATAAAATCCTGGAAGTCGTCACCAACTTTTTAAATATATATTTATGTACATGGGTACTACTCTACACATCTCTATACGATTAAGCGTCTATATAAAATTCTTTAAACCGCTCAGGAAGTCTATTGAAGGTCTTTACTGTCTTGATGGCTTTGAAACTTGTTGCCTTGTATCAATATTTTTATGTCAATTACACGAAATAAAATCCGATTTACCGCTAGGTCATACTTTTTTAGCAATATCTGACACATCACACTTTATCCCTGCCATACTGACTACTTTATTATATTTTGGCTTTATGGAATTTCAACACATTTACCCCTAGTACCAGACACCGTCCATCCACTAACCTATTTTCTTGAGATTTTACTCTTTGATAGATTTTGTTCTTTTGTTTATCTGCATATTTTTTGCAATATACTTGATTGATTTTGTTCACTGGTAATATCGTCCCAAATTTTTGCCAAGATGAACCTATTCCAGATAGCATAGATACAAATATCATCGAGTTTCCTATTATGTTTAAAAATTGACCTTTTAGTTTTATTCAAAACAACTTTAAATGACATTTTTGCCGAAGGATTAACAGATGAATTATAAGCATAGAGTAACAAGGGTAATATGTGTTCCGATTCACTTTCTACTTCTACATTCTTTCTCATCATTGTGTTAATGGTTCAATTTTTTCTTACTACCATAATGTTACTATGGAGATGGTTTGAGCGACAAGCAAGATATGCCACAACACCGTATTTGACAGGCTCGTCGGATGGCCACGGTTATGACCATAGGGAGTCTGGGTACCTGTATATAAATTGGAGACATTCGTAATTATTAGTCTTTAACATAGTATGACTTACAATGGTAAGAAGATATAAACAGCTTTTCTTGAATACAAAACTTTCAACATTTCTTTCCTAATCTAATTGGATGAATTAAGGGAAGCTAAATTTAGAGAAAGAGGTTATTTATGCACTAACGATTCTTTTTGTTGTTTTATTTTTTAAAGGTATTGCTTCAAGCTACTTTGAAATAATCTTGTATCGTTAGAACATTAACAGAACCTTGAAAGAACAAGGAAGTTCCAAGATATCTATCCCCAGAGCGTGCCAGGAGCTACAAATACAGATGTAAATTAACTATTATCTTGTTGTTTTTGAACTCTCTTCGTCACATCCTGGGTAATTTGATCAATATTTAATTTATCTTGATTCCTACTCGGGAAAACCCCAACTGTTTAAACATTTCGTTTGTTTTATATGAAAAGTCACCGGACCTTATACTATCTTGACATTAATTTAATATTTTTGGCATTAACTTGTAGTATCAAGATAAATTAATCAGAATTAACCATGAAAAGAATTTCATCAATTAATCTTAAATTATTTCGTATTATTTGCAATGGTTTGACATTTTAGAAAATTTTATTATCATAAGTAAATACTTTAGAATCCAAATTTTTCATATTTGCTCTTTCATGATCTTCGCTTTGTATATGCTTAACTTTCTCTAAAAAGATCAAAGATAGGTTTCGTTTAATAAGACCATTCTGGATAATGTATCAGCATTTTGATTTCGTAAAACTTTTTATATACTATTTCAAAATTCAATTTTTGTATTTGCGTGATTCATCTCCAAACGCATCTTGATCGTATTTTGTTATTTAACGCCCATCTAAGAGCACATGATCGCCGTATAAGGTAAATCGCTTCCTAATCAAGGCATTCACAAAATTTTTTAAAATAAAAAATTATTCCTAAACACTCAAGTTCATATGCAGAACATCTTGTTTCATCCATCTTAAGAACTCAATCCACACATACGATTACTTTTCCATCTTGCTCCAACAGCATGATGAATAGCTTCAGTGTGTACTGCGAAATCTCTTTTTTATTCGGAAAGGACAGACCGAGGTATTTACATAAGTAGGTTTTCCACTCATTAAATAATCATCTGCTGTAGTTTGGCATATAAACTTGGATTCTGATATTGAAAAAAGGAAGTGGCTAAGTTATTTCTGTGAAGTTTTTGTAAATTTTCGATAATAAAATGCCAATACAGGAATATTTGTAATTCCTTTGAAGATTTGGAAAAAGAATAATTTTGGACTTTTCTGATATTTCTAATACCGGGTTTGGTTCCCATTTCTTAAAAGGTGTGCCCAAGATATTTTTGAAGCAAAAAATTTTGATTTTTCAATATACAGTCAGACCATTTGCATTCAGCATGTTAAGCAAACCTTTATACCGTAACTTTTAAGCTTGAGAATTAGTATGAAAGTTGGATTCTTGAGTAGTATGTCCTATACGATCATATACATATGATCGTAAAACTTCTATGCTAAGTTTTTCTTTTATAGTACAGGTTATGACAAGGATTCGTTGATAAATCTTCTCTATCGACAATTTCACATTTTCAGTTTCCTCAGAGAGTTTTTTTAATTCACTTTGTTCTGTCTGTTGCTTTACTGTATGATGCACAATTTCTTTAATATTTTCAGTACTTCCAAGAAGGGTGCTTTTTGACACATATCGTTTTAATAAATTATCAAGGGATTGCAAATGATATTTTTATAATAAAACTTATGTATGCCCAGTAGAAACCAATACAAAAATCCTCTAGAGTGTTGTTAACTATGCACTTAATAATGTCTATCAACATTCATTCTTATAGGAGCAACAAAAATGGCAAGTCTCATTACCATTTTATTTAAATTCAGCTAAAAGTTGGCTTTCAATTAATAAATGGGGTGTAGAGTTATTTTTATTAATATCTTGCATTTTCTTTTATGTTTTCCTATTTTCATTGACCATAAATATGTTAAGAGACTCTCCTTATAAATACAAAGGCAACATTCTTAGCTTTTTTATCAATTTTTCAACTATAGTCCCTCAAAAAAAACCTTTTTAACTGTTATAACCCTTTAAGATAACGCTTAGAACGGATAGATAACGAGTAGAACCGAAAGGACTCAAGACTTGGTTAATTACTTATTCGTAGTCAATCACATATTGTATACATATATTTCTTACACTTATTACACCTGGCGACGATGGAGAGACTCAGACATTTTACAAATGATACAGATGCCTCATGTTGACTGAAACAATTTGATGCATAGAATATCCTCAGGAGTAAAGAAGGAGGAAATGAACAGATTCGGTTCACTTATCGGAAAGCTTGATGAAGATATATATGTCAATTTAAAAGCCTTTCTCGCACCCACTAAACCCATAGATTGCAAATTCGAAGAGTTAAAATCGGATCTCTTTCAGTGCTACACGAAAGAACTAGACGAAATAGCTGAGCGCTGTTATTTTTTTCAAAGCGTTCAGCGCAAGGAAGAGTCATTGCGTCAATACCTACTCGAATTAAAAAAAATTGTGGGTCGATGCAAGTTATCTTCCACCCTGAATGAATATCTCAGAGATCGACTTATTAGTGGTGTGCTTTCAACTTCACTAAGAATGGAATCACTTCAGTTAAAAGATAGATCCTGGGAAAACCTCTGAACTATGTAATCAAGTCTGAAATAGCACAAATGAGTGCATTGAGTATGGGGAAAGTCCAATTAATAAGGTTGTTTATCGGAAAAGCAAGAATCCTTGGCGCTCTAATAGATGTGATTAAACGAGGCACTTATCCAATCAATGCAGGAATAAGAACCTATTTCGCAAATTCTGTATGAAAGACAACCATATAAAATCAGTATGTTTTAAAAAGAAGAAAACGTCGAACTTAGTAAATATTGATGCACCGAAAGCAGTTTCAGACGATGAGAGTAATGAAGAAAAGGAAATAGACTTACTACAAATCAACTATGAAGAAAAAAATGGGATACTACAAAACTCCTATACACTAAATTGATTATAAATGAAGAAACTATACCTTTCGAAATTGATAACGGAGCAGCAAGGTCGATAAGTATCTTTCAAAACCTACAGGAAATTCCTCAGAAACTTGCCGGTTTTGAGTTGTTCCGAATGCCTTACGGATTATAATCATAACCGTATAGAAATATTTGGTATGGTAAATACTAAAATAAAATGGAATAATTACATGGCCAAGGCTTCATTGATTATAGCTTACAGTTCCCAGAAATCGTTATTAGGAAGAGATATTCTCGAACTCTTGCCCTTTAGAAAATTTTTGTAGAGCTATTAAGACAATTGATTGCAACTATACAGCTGTTCATGATCAATATTCAGAGCTTTTGAATGGAGATATTAAAGTGCCAGTTAAAAATTATCAAATATGTTTTAATATGAAACCCGAAGTCACACCCATTTTTTGTAAAGCACTTTAATATGTTTCCAGGAAGAGAAAATGCCATGTAAGTATATATGCAATAAAGTAATACGCGTGATAAGACGCTAGTTGTCGTAATTTTTCGGTTTATAAAACTCCTCCCCACTAAATCGTCACATAATCACTAAGGTAACTTGGTGGGCTTCTTATTCTGTGAGGTCTCTATAAAAGTACCAGCTCATGGAGATTCCAAACACAAAATATCCGCCGCCCACCTAACTTAGGCTTCCGGCTTTAACGCTTAATAAATACAAACTAATCGTTTACTACAGTCTCTGGCGCGGGGTTTCTTGGATCCCCGTATTAGGAGCGTTGAGGGAATCATTAGTAGTGACAACTTCATTTGTAATCGTATCAGTGTTTGTGTGGTCCTGGTTTCCTCCAATCGATTCTCTTGATCTTCCAGCGAAATAGCTTCAAGCTCCTCTAAACCGATTGGCGGTTGTAATGGGTTACTGTACCTTCTCATCAGTTGGTTTTGATGAAGTTTCAACTT
Organism: Sphaeromyxa zaharoni; assembly: GCA_001455285.1. Lineage (NCBI taxonomy): Eukaryota > Metazoa > Cnidaria > Myxozoa > Bivalvulida > Sphaeromyxidae > Sphaeromyxa > Sphaeromyxa zaharoni. The sequence continues at coordinate 13,531 of LDMZ01054690.1, forward strand.
ACCCTGTGTAGTTTGGATAAGATACATTACCCCTACCAGTTTCCGTAGGACCTTTCCTATATTCCAAGTTTTCTTATTGTTAACTTTATAATAGATTTGT
>LDMZ01054704.1:0-13926 GCA_001455285.1 Sphaeromyxa zaharoni
TTACGTATTTTAAAAATTCTATTATTGAGAATACGGATGTAGTCATGAGGTATAGATTCTAGAACTTTAACATTACATGAATCAAACTCAACATCTAAAGGGGTTCTTCATCTGACTCCATACACTAATTTCGATGGTGTACACTCTGTCGAAGAGTTAATTGAATTTCTTATAGACATTAAAATTACATCCAAGTACTGGTCCCAATTGTCTTGATACTGATTAACGACTTGCCCCAAGCATTCTTAAATGGTCCTATTAGATCTCTCCATTTGACCATTTCCACTGGGATGGTAGGGAGTTGCGCGAGATTTTACTATGATAATTACTTACACATTTCCTGGAATAGCTCAGATTCAAATTGACTGCCTTGGTCAGAGTGAATCGGATTGGGGATGCCAAAACAGGAAATAACCAATTTTATAAGTTCCATGGAGGCAGTAAGGGCTGTTTGATCGGGAACAGCTGTGGCTTCGACCCACTTAGTAAAGTGATCGACAGAAACGATAATATATCGGTTACCCTCCTTTGTTAATTGAAGAAGTCCGGTAAAATATACATGCCACAGGGTAGAAAGGTTTGTTACACTTGATTAGACTAAGATTAGTCTTAGGGGTATAAATTTTCGATTTGTTTAATGAAGATGAATTGCAACTACGAAGCCACTTTTTCAAATCCTCCATTTGTTTAGGCCAGTAGAACTTTGAACAAATTATAGTGTGTGTTTTTTTCAATGGCAAAATGTGTTAAACTTTTACATATGAGCAGATTCAAAGATTATAGGTCGAAACGCTAGACGAATAGCTACATTTGTTCCTTTCCGGGAATGATAGCACAAGACACCCTCACATACCGACAGATGATTTTTTGCTCTCAACCATTCTTAAACCTCTGAACTGTCTGCATCTGTTTCTATACTGGGATTTGCTAAAATCTCCTTTACTCTCATCAAAATAGGATCGTTATTTTGCTCGGACAAAAAATCAAGATCCGGTTTTATGCCAACATATGCTACATACCTATAATGACTATCGGCCACAGTGTTCATCTTCCCAGGAGTGTAAATAATATCATATTTAAATTCAATAATCCATCTGGTTCGTCTCCCCCTAGGGTCCTTAATATTGCGAATATACGTTAAGGGATAATGCTCCGTTAGTAATTAAAACCTTTTACCGTATAAATAATGCCTAAATTTACGTATTCCAAATATTATCGCGTATAATCCTCTATCCAATGTAAAATAGCGTCTTTGTGTCGACGTAAATTGTTTGCTCGCAAATCTAATAGGCTTCTCAATTCAGTCTAAAACTTGAGATAAAACAGCCCCGAATGCTTTATCTGAAGCATCACAATTCAACCGAAAGGAATGATTGTGTGACGGCAACGAAAGTGTAGAAACAGTTAAAAGAGCATCAGTCAAAGAGTCAAACGCAATTTGGTGATGTTGGTTCCACGACCATCTATAATTTTTACGTAAGAGTGAATAAAAAGGTGCCGCATGATTTGCATAATTTTTTTTGAACTTGTGGTAAAAATTAGCAGTACCTAAAAACGATCGTAGTTCATCTGCATTCTTAGGAATTTTCCATTTTTTATGGCTTCAATGTCCGATGGATCGGGCCTGATGCCGGATTCTGAAAATAAATATCCCAGGTACTTCGTTTCTTGAACAAAAAATTTGCATTTGCTCGATTTTAACCTAAGTTTAGCTATTCGCAAGGCCTCGAAAACCCTTTTGAGAGCCTCGTAATGTCGTTCGAATGATGTGTTGTATATTATGATATCGTCCAAATAAGCCAGACAATTTGGAATATCACTTAGAACACGATCCATCATTCTCTGGAAGGTAGAAGGAGCATTGGTCAAGCCGAATGGCATGACATTAAACTGGTAGAGTCCCAAACCGGGGGCCGGGACAAAATGCAGTTTTTTCTTTTAACTCTTTATCTAGGGCACATTGCCAATAACCGTTTTCCAAATCTAAAACTGAAAAATACTTAGATCCACTAAGGCATTCCAGTGATTCATCAATCAGTGGCAATGGGTACCCATCCTTTTTCGTAACTGTGTTTAATTTGACAAAATCTACGTAAAAACGATGGGTGTCATCTTTTTTTAACTAATAATACGGGGAACACTACGTGCTGGAGCCCGGAGAAATAATATTAGCATCGAGCATTTCTGCTATTTGTCTTTGGATCTCTTCTCCAATAGCCCTAGGAGGTCGATAAGGACTAGAAATTATTGATGTACTACTACCTGTATCTATATTATTCCGAACGATATCGGTAACTCCATAATTGTAAACAGACAGCGAAAATATGTCAGAATTTTTGTCTAGTAAATCATGTAATTGTTTACTCGCCAGAGTATTCGAAATTGAATTAACGGAAATTTTCTGTAAAATATCATCAGATGTAAGGTCCACAATAAATTCTTATTTTGTAATAAGATCTCTTCCGATTATCATATCAAAATTGAGGTTATCTATTACAAAAAAATTCTCTCTATAATTTAATCCCTTAAGCAAAAAAATCAACCATAATTGAACCCCGAACGTCTATCGCAGAACCGTCTGCTGACTTTAATAAGAGATCGTGCTTTTTTACTTCAGTTTTCTCTACCCATCTTGAGCATATGTGGGAAATACATGCTCCTGTATCCACAAGTGCTCTCAGTTCTCTAGTCGGACTCATTAATGTTATAGCTACTAGTGGTGATTTCTGTGGTTGTAAAACAAGAGGCAATATAACTTTTTTCAACGAAATAATTATTTTTAGGACTAACATTTTCTCTACAATCCTTTGCAGTGTGCCCACTATCCTCACAAATTTGACTGGTAACGTCCGTTGTACATCCGCGTAACAGATGACCAACTTTTCCACATCTATAGCTCTTCACGTCCTTGTACCCAGACGACCTTCGCTTATTAAAATTTCCATTACCTGAAGTACCACGTACTATAGATTGGTTCCTTCTTTCAAGTGTAAGTCTACTCACTTTGTCTTCAAGTTCTTGTAACTTTTTAGAACAACAAGCAGCATTAATATATTGTTCATTGATGGATTCTGCACTACAATATGCTTTCTGTGAAACAGAGTACAACCCTTCGAAGCTTTCAATAAAAATTTATGATTTTGACAAGAAATCATTAATACTACAGCTTCCCAAATCTTTAGATAGGGCTAAACCGATGATGGGCATTGATCAAAAAATTTTCTCCTTACAAAATAATCTATATCATCCTCAGACATCGCGGGACGACCCGTTTTAAACAAAGATTTGGTGCGAGAGTAAAATTCTATCATTTTTTCATTCTCCATTAAAAATGTTGAAGAGAACCAACCTTTCAAACAGAGTGTCCGGAGAAACCAGCATTTGGTAATACATCAAAATTGACTTTTTTGCCTCTTCAACCAACATTGCTGGATCTCTCAATTTCTTGGCCATAATTTCCGACCGAAGTGCTGAAGGACACGCTAGCAACATGGGTGCATACAACTGATCGAAATTCCATTCCTTTGCTAGCCCTCGAAGTTCGATTTCCGCAATCTGATTGGAAATGTCCTCATCCGGATTAAATTTCAGCGACATTCTTTGGTTTCCTCTTTTTACCAATATAATAAATAAATACTACCGCGTGCCACCGCCCGCCTATATACAATTACTACGTAATTATATTATATTACAATCTACCAAAAGTCTTAAGGAAAATTCTTGAAATGATCCACTTTTGTGCTGTGTTAGAAGCATGATTCGTTATGGCTGGTCCAAGTCTCCTAAAATAACCCCGGAGCTCCGAAAGTTTTGCGAAAAGCGATATGAACATGCAATAGAGGAAGATGTTATAATTTGGCGATATCAGATTGTAGTTCCGGAGTGATTAAAACAGGAATTTCTGGAATATTTCAATAGCGAACACCCTGAAATAGTGGCCTTCAATGGACGTAGATGCGGAAAGTTGGGTAAAGTCTTGACAAACATGTTAGTCTTCACGACATAATATCTCGGAAGTCCCGCTTTATAACTGGAAAACAACGGACACGCCTTGGTCAAGGATACATATTGATATAACAGATCCAAAGGATGGCTTAATGTGGTTCGTGATAGTTGATTCTCATTCTAAGTGGGTCGAAATATTTACAATGCAGAGAGTTACGTCATTTTCAGTAATCCGGTGCTTAAAAGAAACGATAAGCAGTTATGGCGTTCCAAAAATGGTCGTATCAGATAACGAACCACAATTTATCTCGATTTTGTTCAAGGAGTTCATGAAAGAAAAATTTATCAAGCATGTAACCTCGAATCCCTACCACCCTTAAACAAATGGACTGGCTGAACGTGGTATACAATCGATAAAGGAGAAGTACAAAATAATGATTATAATAAAAGACATACACTACACTCTATGCTACAATGTTTTGGTATAGGAACACACCGCATCAGTTATAAAGCAGAACTCCCGCAGTGGGTATGTTTCGGAGATGTTTAAACCTACTAGTTGATAACATTAAACCTGATTAAAGCATAACATGGAAAATGCATCTTTCAAACAGAAATTGTATCACGACCGACATTCAAAGGATCGAGATCTACTTCCTGACCAGTCAGTCTGGGTCAAAAATGACCATCATCCACGTTTTCATCCAGGAATAATAAGTTCCAGGACAGAAGAACTATCTTATAAGGTAGATGAGATTAATATAATCAAACGTCGACAAGCTGATCAATTAAGGCCACGGGAGATTAGGGATAATCAAGAACGGAGACCCGAGACAGCAGAACTCGTTTGCATACCTACTGACCCCGGAGTTTAGAACCCAGAAGAAAAACCATCTGAAATCGATAATACAAACATCAATGAAAGAACGAAGAGGATAAGAAGAACTCCAATACTTCCATAAGATGAGTACCTAAAAAAATTGATAAAAAAGGAAGGAAGTGTGTAGTATTATATTCTTAGAGTAGGCATGCGTAGTTTTTTATTCAGAAACGTGTATCTGTAAATACGGTTTCAACATATTTTACACTATCAAGTTTACATATTTTATTCCTTCGTGAGATTCTGACATACAAAACGAATGGTGTGACATGATGAATTTCTTGCCTAAAACAGTAGTTATTTTTTATAATACTTTCGAAAAGATAGTTTCTATAATTGTACTAGCCATGATTTTTGTATGACATTGAATACTAATTAGCCAAAGCTATAATTATTCGAATATATTAGTTGAGAAATTCATTTGAAGGTTGATATTGAAAAAAAAGTTAAGAATTAAAGTAAAAATATCATTAGATAACGATAATAAACGCAAAACAAAGATGCTATCATTGAAATGCAGCACCATTTAGACCGTATTTCAAATATAAAAATATCTTATGTCTAAATCAACTGAAAAAATTGGCATATTCATCTTTATTATGATATTCATGATTATGAAGAAATGCAGGTTCAGTCCTACCCTGAGGGGCTTCTAGGATGTATAAGACAGAAAAAATGGTAAAGATAGAAGGTAAAAACTAAATAATGACTTTTGCGTAATAACATAAAATGTTTGTGTTTACAGTGAATTCAGTTGAAATGTAATCCCTAGAATAATAACAGCATTGATTCAAATACTTAAAAAATATTTTTGTATCCAGATGCAAAAATCAATGAAGCAGATTTAAAAATTTTTTTATCCAATCAAAATTATGATTAGAATTAATTATCTACGTTTTAATCTGGCTTTTATTTAATTCAGCATTAACGTTCCGGTGATCATAACAAATAATCACATAAAAATTCTTCTCATCAAATGAATTATTGTTACATTGTTGCCTGTTAATCTTAAAATTAAAAAAAATTTAATATATGTTCATAAAAATATTAGCTCATATTTTCCTCGATAATCTGAAATAAAATAAATTAATGACAAATTTAATTAATATATTTGGCAGAAGAATAATCTATATAGACATTTCCAGCATTTTACCATTCAAAAAATTATTAAAATTATTTTACTTTATGAAACTGTCGCATCGGATTAAGAATTTATTTAGAATATTAGATTTTTAATGAAAAATTAGAAAATATGAATCTAATAGTTGAAAAATACGTTTAAAAACTACGTCATTTATCTGGGATGTCATCACTAATTCTCTTTTATGTAGGGTTGAATTATAATATATTCATCACCATTTACCGTTAACATTTTTTTAATTTTTTCTCTATTTATTTCGTAAGCATCTAGGTTTTTGAATCCAATGATACAAGTAACTTAATATAAAGTTTATTAAAATTTACAAAAACCATAATGGAATCCATTTGCCAGTTCCCATGCATCTAATTTATAAATCATATCTACGTAATCTGAAAATGCAAATTTTATTTCAGTTCGAAAGTTCTTTTCAAGATATTGATTTGGAACAGCTTGAAGTAATATAAAAATACATTTTTTATAAAATCCATATGTCATGGTTGACATTATCATAACCAAAATTAACCCCATTAAAGGATCCAAATACTTTACAAACCTGTTCTTCACTTTCCAAATAATCAGGTTTACAATCTTAAATTAATATGAAACAAACTATATTTCAAGTTACAACAGATATTATGGCCCCCACCGTATCTCCAAACAGATGAAATAAAGCAGCAAGTAGATTTAGGTCCTTATGACTATTCCTGGAATCTGTTTACAATAGTATAAATTAATATAAATAATTTATTATATATTATTTAAAGCTATAAAATTATAGATTACATAAATCGTAATTATAATTTATCAAAATGAATATTTTTCGACGATTTTCATACATTGAAATTATTATATAATGATTTTATTCAATTAATCACTCTAATATAAATAAAATATAGCAAAAATAACAAAATTTTTGAAATCATTTTCATCGTGAAGAATATGCTATAAAAATTGAGGTCAAAATATTAGACAGTTAAAATTTAAATTTTTTTATTTAAACCATATTATTTATTGTAACAAATGTAAAACACGAAAAGAAATAATATCTAGCCTTCGGATATCCTTGATTTAACAATAAGGAAATATTTATAATATCCAAAATTGAACCACATTTTTTATATAGAGAATTAACCGGAATACATTATAATTTTCAGTGTTTAATTCAATATATTACAGTTTTTTATATATTACTTCTTTTATTAATGCATAATTATAAAATCGCCGATAATTAATCCCATTAAGCCTTTCATAAATGAAAGGAATATTTAAAATAGTATCTTTTTAAAAATTTTCGAAAAAAATAATGAAGATTCATAATATTCATTTATATAATTTATGTTATTTCTTGTAATTATAGTGCTATCAGTATTTCAAAAAAACATAATAAAAAAAGGTTTTTGTCGAAATCACAGCAATGATTAATCCTTCTCTACCCTAGATGTTAATCATCTTGTAACAACATTGTTATTAAGTATTTAAAGCAAGAGATTTAAATTTTTTATGCCGTTTTATGGCCTGTTACGGTATTAGAGCAAGAGCTTGTTAGGAAAAGAAAATATCTATTATGGACATTATTATAACCTATTTTTAAAATTAATTACCTTTCAAAGTGAATGTTTTTACATAGAATGTGAAGAATATTAATATAATACATATTTGAGTCACAGCAAACATTATCAATAATTATTAGATATTTAGCATGTGTATTTTAAAGAAAAATCTTATATTCAAAATCAATGTAAAATCTGTTTATGATATTAATTATAATGAACTTTATTAAATAAATATCAACTATTCAATTTTGGAAATTATATACGCAAGCTGCCATATTTTATAAAAATAACCTAAATTAATTATTCTCTAATAAAAATCGTGTTAAACACAATATTTTTGGTTGAATATGATGCAAGGAAAGACATCCTATACAAATAGAGAAAAAATTGTGCCATTTGAGAACTTAAACTGTTGTTCATGTTTTGCTAAAAACGAGCATTTATTAGGCATCGAATATGAATTTTTTTTACGATATTTTTTTTCATGTAAGGCATCCAAATTGAAATTCTTGGGTAATTACTTTAATATTTTTAAGTTTTTTACCTTAATATAATTGTGAAACGATTTTTTCATAAAACTTTAATATTAGGTAAAAATCGTTATCCAATAGAGCTGTTTAAAAATTAAAGAATAAGCATTTCTTTTTTTGAACTGGAGATGCCTAAAATTAGTTGGCATATATGTTCTTTTATTTACAAAATATGTTATTAGTATCAAAACGTATTTAAATATAAGATTGACCAAGTAATTAAGATGACTAATTTTTGGATTCGATATTATCTAAATAAATAATATAAGATTAAAAATTGTTAGAAAAATTCAAAATAAATGCTCAATTTGAAAAAGTTAAATTTTATTGATGATTCATATATCATACGACATTATTGTTTCAGATATTATATAATATTTATTTATTTTTTGCAATAAATACGTTCACATGCTTCAGAAATAATTCGTACCAAAATTTTGATATGCATGATTTTTTAATTTGACTATTTCTTAATTTTTTGGAGAATAATCTATGAGTATCTGGATTAAAAAATTTTGTATTTTTATAACTTTAATATGTAAAATAGCATTCAATTAGATAAAATTAGAAGGAAAAAACTATCGTCAACATATCGCATAATAAATTTTTCTTTAATTAACAGTGTACTTGTCAACAAATCTTATAAAAATAAACAATATGATGGACACAGATAATAGAGGAAAGCTCGTAGTCTTCGAATTTACCTAATAAAACATTATTTCTCTTGAGAGACAGGTTAAATTCATCAGCTAACTATAAGAATTTGGCAGTTTTTAGATACTTCTTTTTGTGAAAAACATAAATATAAAGATTCATAAATTTTTAATAAGATCATGGAATATATTTAAATGCGATACTCTTGGATGTTATAAACAATATATATATATATCACTTTTTCCTAAATCTTAGAATGATATTTAAATTGTATACTCAGAAATCAGATACAAATCTTAAGTCGAAACACTAATTGTGGCACCAGCATGCATTCCTGACAAGGAAATTAATCCCAAATAAAATATATATGTATATTAGGTAATTATAACAAAAAAAGTATTTAATAGTCTAAGTCAACTTACATATAATCTTATTATTAAAATTACCAGAAACCAAATTTTCTTTCCTGAAGCTACATGCTGAATTTTTGAATTAGTATGAATAGAATGAAAGCTCTATCTCTGTAAGCTTCAATATTTTCACTGAAAATTATAGCAACTATCATTTCAACCATCAACCAATAATTATTGACAAATCTCAGAGAAAGTTTTAAGTAATAATTTTCAGCTTTCCGTTAACAAAATGAGGTTGATATCATGATTTTAATTTTACTAAAATGAAACTTTGAAGTTATATGTTAATAATTTTCAAAAATATTTATTTCTTTTATAGAAAATATATGAAATTAATTTATGCACCAAAATCACATTTATAATGTTGAAATATTTTCTATATTATCTTGAGCTGATATATTAACGATATTATAATCCGAGTTTAATCAGATCTTTAAGAAATTTTATAAAAGTTAATACATTATTAATTCCGATATTTAATCCTTAAAGCTGCGTTGATTTTTGAAGACTGTAATGAAATTAAATATATCTGTAAAGAACTTTTAATTTTTTCAGTATTTTTAATGCAATACAAACATTTAAAATATTAAAAGGGGCAAATTTGAGTCGATCTTATTCGAAAGAACTGATTCATTAATTCTCAATTCTTTTAATGCATCCAAGGAAAAATATTAAACAAAAAATATAGCGTAGAACTAGTTTCGGTAAACTAAGAAAACTTGTCATTAATTCAATTAAATAATATTCTATACGATTTTTTTAGTTAATAATAATATTTTCTATTTTTCAAGATTTTTTAGTTTTATTTTATCGTTTAAAATATATACTTAATGATACCACTAATTTCATTTTAGATACAAATTCACAGATCTTTGCGTCATGCCCAAAATCTGAAGACCAAGAATGTTTAATTTTTTTATATAATAAATATAATTTAGTAAAAATTGTCGTTTCATGCATAAAAAATTCCATCTACCTATATTACCATACCCTGAATCAGATAATTTGACACAACCATCATGTAATATAAAATTTGTTTAAAAAAATATAAAATAAAGTAAAGTAAAATCAATTTATAATAATACAAGAGTTGAGAAATGTATTAAATGGTAACTTATATAAATTTAATATAATTAATAAGGAATGTAGTTAAAAACTTTGTAATATTTTTTTTAAAGACGACTATTTTAAAATATTTCTATTTAGTAGAATATTTTATCTAATTAAAATAAAAAAATACCTTTTTAAAAAATCTCTTCGTTTCTAATTTTTACTATATATAATGTGGCTGTATAATCTAAGCATTATACATATAATCAATGATATACTTCAGAAGTTACAACAAATCTTTTTAATTATAAGGGGTTAATAATTTTTAGATTTTAAAGAATTTTTCATACCTTTATTTTGCTTTTTAAAATTATCATTATTAGATGCCTTTTTCTAGTTATACTTTTATTAATAAATTAATGCAAAACAAGTATTTTTTTAAGTACATATTAATTATATATATATATTGATAAAACCGTTTATTTTAAAAATATTAAACTAAAAAATATTATTATAACAACAATTCTAATGTCTGGAACGGTGATATCATTAATTTTAACACAAAATTTAATAGAATAATAAATTATTATTATAAACCTTATTTAAAAGTATGGATGTTAATTTTTCTCGTCTCTTACAATCCTAGCAGCATATTTCTAAAATTTATATAAAAATTTATAAAATATCCTTTTATCAACTTTTCTTTAAATATGACATTCTATATGTAAAATAATTAATTGACCGAATTTTCAGATATTTTGTATTAATATATTTTACGCATTTTTGAATATTAACAGAAAAATTAGTATAAAAGTCGAGAATATCTAAACCTTTAACCATACAAATATATTTACTTAAACGGAAGACAGAATCAAACAATTCTTTTAAGCAAATCAGGTAGCAAAACTTTATAATATGTTTTAAAATTAGATTGTCATAATGTTAAATCAACTGAATTTTTTACATTAATGAGGAATATTAAGCCTAAACAATTATCATTATTTGAAAAAATATAATTCTTATAGTACCAAAAATAAACTTTATTATGCCATTCTGCCTAAAAACACCATAATAACTATCTTCTGCAGCCGTAAATTAATAATTTCTAAAGCAATATTCAAAGCACTATTTTGACTGAACTTTTCGGATGGAGTATATTTTTATGATGTATTTTCAATAATACTTTATCTGATAGAAATTATATCCATCATAAGTTTTTAAGGAATTAATACAAATTCCATGATCAGAAAGTGATGATCCGTCTGTACCATGGAAAAAATTCCACGATTTTTTTAAACATGAAATCGTACGTAATCAGATTAAAAATATTATGTTATAACAGTTACTTTCTCAATAATGCCAAAAACGTAATCGTCTATTCTGAAATTAATTCATAAAAACCCTTGTATAAATTATTTCTAGAACATGATTTATTAAAAAAATAATTACATATGTTATCCAATTAACTGAATATTTTCTCGAAAATGACTTCATTAAAATCATTATGTTTGTTTGTTTATCCATGTTAACATTGATAAAATCTTTTTAATGTGTATAAAATTTACTAAAGGTAAAAAATATCACAAAAATGTTCGAGATTAACGAAAGATTTTTTCATCCACGTATTATATAATATTACTTCCAAAAAAGCTCTCCAGGTTCTGACAAAAACAACTGCCTGTATTATATGATTAAACCAATTTAAGGTTACTTAATTGTTAGAGAGGAAAGGCAAATGAAAATAGACGTTTTTGTGTATATCTTTGTAAATCAATTTATATATATATATATCTTATTTTATCGTCATTTTAACATTAATTTAGCTGAATGAATTACATAAATTTTATTTACCCGTTTTTTAATTATAAATGTTATAAAAATTTATATTTTTCAAGCTTCAACACGTCAAAAAAAAGTATTTATTCCTATATTAAAAAATAAAATTGTTAAAATATTTTTTTTTCTTTTTTTATATACTAAAAGGTCTTACCAAAATTACCATAAGTCCGACTTTTTAGACCACACCTTAAATTTTTATTATGAATATTCGTCTTACACATCGAAAACGAACTTAAAAATTTTAAATATCCTGATACACACCTTTCATTCATTCATAGAGAAATACATATAGCCACGTTTCAAAAAAAAGCTTTATTATCTTTCCAATTTTAATGTAAAAGTATTACGTATCTGATTTTGAAAGATATTTTATGATAAAATGAATAAAAGAATTAATTAAAATTTTTTTAATCCAGTTAAAATTCAACTTTTTGATTTATATATTAATAATTTATTTTACCTTTCCCATGAGAAATCAGTGGTGTATCAATATTATTCTCGCTAGTTATTTTCCATGTTTTTTTTGAATGAAACTTTTTTGAAATTATTCTGTAATCAAAATTCAAAATAAAGAATCCAATAAGGTTAGAAAAAATAGGTATAGCACTGCAAATGGCGGCTAATTTAGGATCCTTAACTTCATCTGTATCAATGAAACGAGATATAGATTCAAAAAATATATCTATACACATCGAGAGCATAACGGTTCCATTAATAAAACCTCCAATCACAGTGCTCCTTATCCAACCAAAAGTGTATTCACTCCCTTGGGTAATTTTTTTATTTGAAAGTGAAACCGCTAAGAGTCCGACAATGTAAAATACCAAATCAGAAAGCATGTGAAAGCTGCCAGCCACCAGGGTCAAGGAACTAGTCAATTTTCCAACTATAAACTGAGCGAAAAACGATGCAAATGTCAGTATAGTAATAACTATATAAGCAAGTTGTTGTCGCTTTATTTCATCCAAATTTAGTTCACCCATAATATTACTTAAAGAGATTATTATCGATTTTATAATAACTTCTTGCGCCATTTATATGATTTTACTTAAAATTACTATGCTGCTTTTACATCAACCAAATATATATTTAAAAATATTTTATAAATATATTATAGTTCGAATTAAAACTTATTATACACAAAATTTGATTTTTCAAACTAAAATAAAATAAATATTTTATTATCTCTCTAGCATAATACTCCAAAAGTTTGATTAATATAGTATGGGTTCAAAAATCTTTGCTGTATAATATTTTAAAAGTTTAAGAACATTCTACCTTTTAAAGGTTTTCTAAATAGATAAAATTTTATTAATAAAACTTAAATTAATTTCATGAATCAATATTTTAATTTAATAATTTACCTTATTTTAAATATTAAGCTTCAGAAGTCGGTACTTGAAGCTCATATAGATATAATAATATTTAATAAATTTAATTTCCGGCCAATGATAAAGATTGGGGTATTTCTGATAATATATTTTAGTGATGCATCATTTTCTATAATATTAACAAAAAAAGCATATTTTTATAATACTTTACATTTTGAATTAATTTAAATTAAAAATTTTTTTTATAAATAAATCCAATTCAATTAAATTGCGTCCTGAATAATATGAATATAAAATTGACCTAAAAAAATCGCCTTTCATAGCTGGAAGAATTGAAAAAATTTTTATAAAAAAATTTATCTCTGAAATCAATATAAAAATAGAGACAAACCACATTTCGAGTGTTACGTTATTAATTTGGCCATGATAAAAATACAGCTAAAACTTGGTTATCTCTTAAGATTTTTATTTTTTAACAAATTTAAAATTTTGATAAAGTAAAAAATAAACATCGTAATAAAATTTTTGGATCATGTTTGCTTTTCACCCCGCCGGGGTGAAAATTAAACATGATTAAATCTTTAAATCTT
>LDMZ01054776.1:0-10389 GCA_001455285.1 Sphaeromyxa zaharoni
TTCAATGCTTCGAGGAGATAAATTCAAAGATCTTTTGATACTATGAATTGTTTGACGAACAGCTTACTTCAATACCATTTTCATAATATCTCTTAAGCATATTGCAAATTTGTCGAAAAGCGATCCTGGTCTGATCGTTACACACCCTTTCATTTTGGTACAATAATTATTGTAATATCTCCATGCATATCGATCCTTATTTTTTGAAAATTTTGGCAGGTTCATCAGAGATGAACACACTGAGCACATTACTTATCGTTTTAGAAATCCTCCAGATATTAAAAATCTTTCTGATCCTTCTGATCTAAACTTTTGATCCTATCTTCATAACATTCTGGGAACATAATAATTTAATAAGAGTATACAAAAATTATTCAGAAAAAGTATTAATTTATTGACAAAAATATTTTTTTCAAAGGCTTTGGGGGGAATTTTCGACGGTTGGTCCAAAAAATTGGCTATTATCATTTATGTTAAACCAAATCCTTTGGTTTCTGATGAGAGAATATCAAATTCATTTTCGGTTTAGTTTAAAAAGGATATTTCAAGGAGGAGTATTGACGTTGTTTTATTAAAGTGAATTGAAAATTCAGAAACTTCGAGTTCTATTCTTAATGATAATTTAATAATTGAAAAATCCTTAGAAATTGCAAAAAAAAACTAGGCCCAGATCAATTTATAGCGTCTATGGGGTGGTTCACATGCTTTAAAAAGAGACATTCCTGAAGCTATAATAATCTACATGGTGAATCATATGAAAACATTCAAAACCCGATGAAGTTGGATTTATTAATTTTATTAAACAGAAAATTGATGAATTTGGACCTAAGAATACATAAAATGCCGACGAGACAGGATTGTTTTACAAAGTAATCTCTTCAAAATCTATCTGCAAGACTAAGAGAAATGGAAAAATAACTTTTAAAAGATCGTTTATTTATTCTTTTTTGTGTAAATATGAATGGAACAGACAAATTAAAACCTTTAGTAATAGGAAAATATGCAACCTCTCGTTGTTTTAAAGGGTTTTCATATGATTCTATGGTTAATTATCGAAATTCCCCCAAAGCATGGATGATAACATATATCATTAGCAAATGGGTGCTGGATTTGGATTTAAAACTGCAGAGGAATATGAGAAAAATGTTGCTTGTTGTAGACAATTGCACAGTTCACAAAGTCTCCCTGGGATTAAAATGCATATAATTGATTTATTTGCCTCCAAATTAAGCTTCAGTTTTGCAACCCTTAGACCAAGGGATTATTAGATGTTTTAAAGCTAGATTTTCTTATCTAAAGTTAAAAGAAATTATCGAAAGAATTGAATCTGGTCAACCTACTTTTAATGGCTATAAGAATTTAGACATCAAGGATGCAATAATTCTTTTTCATTTTGCATGGGATGAATTTCAAAAGAAACGATTTTCAATTGCTTTAAACATGCAAAATGGCATAATGAAGAAAAACAACAATTATGATACCTTTCGTGGTAAACAGAAATTACTGACCCTATAGATTTTTCAAGTTTTATTGAGTTCGATTATACAGAAAAAATGTACTACTAAAACAAGCAGCAAGTACATAATTTAATATTTCTGATAATATATTCGAGAATATCGAAAAAGAAGAAAGTTCAGAGCTAAATGAAAACTCTCTCGATAAAAAGTCACAGTCAACAAAAAATAAAGCAGAAGAAAAAATTATCCCTAAAAACGATTGTTACCATGCCTTGCAAATATTTAAGGAATATTTTGACGTGCCAGATATGTTTTATTATGACGCAATCAATAAAATTAGCAAAGTTTTAGCTAAAAATCCTCACTCAAATACCCTTAAAGATTGGATTGCCAAAATATTTTTTTTTTATAGATTCGTATGTTAAAAAAACTTTTTATTTAACTTGTCTTTTGATTATATTTTCCTAACCGCCAATTATTCGTAATTTCCCAAAATTGGCGATTAGGACAGACTACTGTATCAATATTAGAACATTGGCCCGGTTGTAAATGTAATGAGGTTCCATATTTACAACCATTTTTTCGATTATTTTTTAATCTCAAATCTAATTTAGACGTGTGGAAATCATTTGCGTATTAAAGATGTAGGCCGATTGAACTATAATAAATCTATTTCCGTTATATGTAGGAAGTGAAAAAACAATATCTATGCCTACTCTTTCTAAAGTGAAGTTGTTTAAATGCTTAACAATCTTAAGTAGAATTTTTGGGTTTGGAGAATATTTCTTAACACCTGGCTAGAAGCTATTTGCACCGGTTTATGATATCTCATCACATTTATGATCAATAAAATCGATTAAAAATAGCTTTTGATATTTTTGACATCCATGCGATCTCTGTTGTTATAAAAAATATTTAATATATCAGCAATTAATTTCAGCGAAACGTTATTTCATAATCTCCTTCCAGTTTCACTATCATATTTTTGAAAAAGGAATCCAACTTTAAAGAATAGGTATTTTATGGTCGTGATAATATTTTAACCAAAGAAGTCGTGTCTCGTAGATCTTCCATTTTAATAATATTTACGTAAAATTTTTGATATTGTTCAATTCGCTTCTTGAAGACAGATCAATTCTGGTTTAGAAAAACCTTATTCCAGTATTCTATCATCAGTCCGGCACTTGAATCCCCATTATACAATTTTCTTGATAGAGCTCAGTATTTAGATGTTTATTCCCATGGCAATAATTTATTTCAAAGTTGAACTCTGAACTTAAATATAGCCAGCGAGGTAGTTGCCAACAATTATCGGCTTTGGATTTTAATGATAACAAGGGATGATGATCCATACGTGCGTTAGCGCGCATGAAAAAATATCAATATATAAAAATAATATAAGACTCCGCAAAAAAACACTTTTTGGATGACTAGACTAGTTGCTTTATTTTAATTTGATGATATGAGTTGTAAATCCAGAGTTACAGCCGTTGAACCACGAGAAGATGTTTTCTCTGTATCTACCCTTAACTAATCGCTTCTGCCATACCCTAGAGGGAACCTCACGTGCAATCAACTTTCAACCTATGAGATAATTTTTTTAGAGCAAATATTATTCCTAATAATTTGCAATGAATAACCGAAAAATTTCGCTAAACATCAAATTTGCATTATGAATAGAAATTTAGTTTTCTTATGAAAAAATAGCTCCAATAGCAACATCGGTTACTAAAATAAACTTACTTTTAATACTGGAAATGTGAGTATTTGATTATATGCAAAAAGTGTTTAAAGCTAAGAAAACAATGTTCTTGGTCTTTATCTCAAAAAATTTTGTATTCTTTTTTATCATTTGTAATGAAACCTCTAATTTTATAAAATTTTTAATGCATTGCAGATAGTGGGAACGAAAATTTAAGAAATGTGGAAATTTATTTAAATTACTTGATATTGGCGAGTTTAAAATCGATTACGTTTTCTCTGGGTCAACTCTTACACCGTTCCGATCTACAATTATTCCTAAGTACCAAATTTTACTCATTTAAGACTACATATCTAAGATTCATTTTTAATCCTGCATTCCGGGGTTCATTTTTGGTTATGGTTTATTATTATAATATCATCAAGGCCTGCAACTAGTTCTTTTCTTAATAGAGGCTGCAAATATTGATCCATTTGACTTTGGATTGTAGCTGATGCATTTTTAAGTTAGTAAGACGTTATAAATTATTCAAATAAGTCTAGGATAATTGTATATGCCGTTTTTCTTTTTTATTCAGCCATCGGAATCTGCAGGTATCCGTACGCCACATCGAGAGTTATTAGCCGTCTTGCCCCGTGTAAAAAATTAATGATGTTATCGATTCTTTGAGTAGGGTACGAGTTCGAAATAGTAGTGTTGTGCACGCCCAAGACGCGGGCGGTGGATTAGATTAGCGTGCTTTTAAATCCCTAAGTTTTATTTAGTCTTTTGCTTTTATATACCAATCCCTGATCTAACTCCAAGTCCTAAAACTGAGAAGAGTAAGCCCTACTCCGAGATTTACTCTAAATCGTTATTTAATCGTTACCTTAAGTATGGGACGAGTACGTGAGGGTGCCTCAAGTAGCCTCAATTAACTTACGGGTGTCATTGCATACCCGCAAACTTCCAATTTTTAATGGAAAAAGAACAATAGGGGATGTTTATGATGAAGTAGATGGACTGTTAATCCTTTTTTATAAGAGATCTTAGTTCTTCAATTTTATGAATCTATACTCTTAGAAGGTTCTGCCTAACTGAGCGTATCTCCAAAGTATCTATATTATGCTCTATTTCTGAACATTTCCAGATGTCATTTTCATTTTTACATATAACTGAAGTTTATTTATATGAAATGTGAGAAAGTTCTGACCTGAAGTTGCAATCTGTCGAACAATCATTTAATATGCTTTGAGTAATTGATTTTATAAAATTATTACCATTTAATTCTGATAAAGTGATTAAAAATATTGCACTGGTCTGTTACTGAAATCTTTCGTTTCACCTTCTATAAAATTGTTGCTAAAATCAAGTTCAGCAAAACAATAGCGTAAAAATCCGCCCCTAAATTACTCGAAATAGAAAGTTATTGTAAACATAACAGAAGAAAAATAGTTTCAGATCTTCGATGTAAATTTCAACGATACATAATCCAAATAAAGAGCGTGTAGAGAAAACCGCAAGGAAAACTGTTTTGGTGATTCTTTGCGAAATACTGGGGAAAATATTTTTAGTTTTATCATACCTAATAAGCGATACTGAGAAACAAGAGCACAGAAGATCTTGAACTGTTCCTTCATTAACTTTAATTTCCGCTGTCGTTGTAAGTTGCTTTCGGCTCTTCCTATATTCGTGTATCCTTCGTCTTGAATAACAATTTTTGGATATGTGACCGGGATTCACAGAACTATACCATACATTATTTAGTTTTTTGCAATCATGTTAGTGTTAATTCCATACCTGAAAAATCCGTCGTTGGGTTTTCTCTAACTCTTTTATTTCAAAAATTGAACCGTCATGTACGGCATAGTAAATTTCATTACTTCTCCCTTTATTTCCTGAATTCTTGATTGTTTTGAAGTTTTTTTTCACTAAATAAAACATTGCATAATTTATTATCTTATTAGCAAAATCTCATGTTTAATTTCCGAAGAAATGATACCACATATAAAAAGGGATATTATTTTTTATTAGATTTATAAAAAAATGCTACTGTCGAGCCTCTCTAGGAATCTTTGAGGTTCTTAGGTAGGCATTTAGCCAGATAAGTATCCCACTGGGGGCGAATAGTTATATTTATATGAATACATAAAATAATAACTCTAAGGCTTAAATAGTTAATCCACACAAGTGGTACTTCGTTAATTATCATTATTTAAATAGTCTACGAGGGTTCACGACATTTTCCCCCTCCCACAGTTATATGTAGTCGGCTTCAAATTTCTGAAATTTTGCCACATTTGTCTTCTGGGTTCTTGAATCAGAGCCACTTCATCATTTCTAGTAGCAATAACTTTGTATGATCCTCGCCATGGAGTTTTAGGTTTAGTGTTTCTTGCCCTTCTTATAAATACTTCGTCATAAGGTTAAAAAATATAGCTTACCCTTTTTTTATTTAATTTTTTCGTCGTCTTTTCGTTTTGTATATGGGATTTATATATTGATTGTTTTAATTTATATGATGCACTCCTTTTTAAGGGATCCAGTCTATTACTTTTGAATTATAATTATTGTGGGGAAACATTGATGTCGCGATTATATCACATGTTAAGGCAACATTTAATCTTCACAATGATTAATTTAATCATTTCTCCTGCATAAATTCTCATTAACGTATTAATTGTGCCATTGATTCTTTAACAAATGGCAATGCATTTCGGATTATAAGGACTTGCCAGTGCATGAATGATATCGAACTTAGATACAACCTGTTTAAATTCTTTTGAAACGTATTGTCTCCCTTGTTCCGTAATAATTTCATGGGGAGGTCCATGTACCTCTAGCCAACATCTTTCAAAGCTAGAGCTTAAATCTTTTCCACGAATATTATAGAGTAAATCTACTTCAACCCATCTAGTACATATATCGATAAACGTACCAAAATAAAATTGAGTAAATTGGCAATCTTTTTTGTAATTTCTCGTCTGATACGGTCCAACGATATCAGAAGCTATCACAGTCAGCGGTTCTGTAGACTGTAAAGTGCTATTGCTCTGTCCATAGGTTTTTGATCCGATTTTGCACTTCTGGCATGACAGACAGTCCTGTGTTATTTCAATAATCTGCTTCTTAAGACAAAATATCCGAAAGAAGTTTATGATTGATATATATAGTTTTGAAACCCCAGGATGACCCAAAAACTGATGTAATATTTCCAACAGAATAATGCTGTATTTATCAGAAACAATGACTCTATTCCTTAATATCTAAGGCTAGTTCATTTCCATCAATCTCAGCAGATCTTGTAACATAATCAGAAATTTCGTTCCTGTTTAAACTTTGTTCCGCAACATTGCTGTGAAGAAAGAATGGTTCGCATGACTGTAGGGAATATAATCTTGATAATATATCAGTATCTGAATTTTCTTTACCATTAATGTGGATCACCTGGTAATTGTATTCTTCTAGAAGTAATAGCCATCGAGCTGTGCGTTGACTCATATTATTGCTGTTAAGAAAGGAATTCTTGCAATCTGTCTTAATTACGACTTTTGAACACAAAACAATATTTATGAAAAAATTTAAACTTTTGATAATCGGGTATAGTTCCTTTTCCGCTATCGTATAATTTCGTTCGGTTATATTCATTTTTTGCTATATATCCGGACTATCTTTGAATCTTGCTATAGTATAGCACCTATCCCCGTGTTGCTCGCATCCGTCTCCAGTGTAAAATTTTTATCCCAATCGATGTGATGTAATGTGGAATCCGTTTTTATTTCCATTAAAATGTCTTTAATAATTTCTCTGTCTTTTTCAGACCATCGGAATGTATTTTTCTTAAGCTTATTAGTAATAGGGGCCATTTTACCACTTAAGTTAGGTATATACGGTCTATACCAATTTATAATACCCACTAGCGACATCAACTGTTTTGGAGTTCGGGGTTCAGTCAAAATCTTTTTAGCATTTAATTCTTTATTATAAGGTTTTATTCCTTCAGAATCAATTTTATATCCGAGATATACACCGTTATCTTTGAACCAGTTCGATTTTTCAAAGTTTATCGAGATATTGCTTTCAGATAACATCCTTAGCACTGAATCAACGTGATGGTAATTGATCACAATCTTAGGGCTAAATATCAGTATATCGTCTAGATATACATTGACAAAAGGAAATTCTTAACAAAGTTTATTCATTACGAGTTGAAACGTCTTTGGGGCGTTTGTAAGAACGAAAGGCATCCGTAAAAACTCATAGTGTTTGTCAAATATCACGAAAGCTGTCTTATGTACGTCTTCTCTTTTCATTGCGATCTGATAATAGCATGAATTGAGGTCGAGCTGGGAAAAGACCGTCGCTCCATTTAGGTTAAGTAGACTTTCCTCGATTCCAGTAAATAGCATAGAGTTTTTTACGGTAACTTCGTTGAGCCTTTTATAGTTGATGACAAGTCTGATCGATTTATTCCTCTTTATTATTGAGAATGCGGGAGTAGCAAACGCAGAATTACTCTCTTGAATTATATGAGCTTCTTTTAGTCTCATTAACTCATCTAATACCGGTTGTCTGAGTAAGTAGGGTACTGGATATGGTTTCAACTTTATAGGAGCGTCATCTGTTAATGAAATCTCGTGATAAAACTAATCGATTTTTTCATTCACGGGATTAACTTTCTTATATTTTTCGATCAAAAGTTCTGCAGAATTAGGAGTAAGGAGACTCGTCTTGTCCAAAAAACTTGAATCTGGATTAGAATTCCAACTCGTTCTCTTATATTTACTTAACTCTACTTGTGAATCGTTAATGGATAGAGTTCCATCTTTATAATTTATTATAACATTATTTTGTTCACAGAATTCACTTCCCAGAATAAGTAAGTCATTAACCTGGTTTAGAACCTGTAAACCGATCTTGTACCTTATTCCCGACTCTTTATTAAGTTCTAGCTCCAATTGACAACATTTATCCGAAACTATATCAGAATTGGCTATTTCAACCCTCATAGGTTTAACGGGTTTTGTTTCGATCCCATGAGCCTTTACCAAAGAGTGATTCATGAAGTTCCTCTTAGAACCTGGATCGAAATGAACTGATATATTTTTTCCATTTATAACTCCTTCTAGCTTGATCAATCCAATATCTAATGATAACTCTTAAATAACTTTTGATGCGTTGTTATTTCTCGGTTTTGTCTTAATGCCTTGTGTCATTTTATTCCTTGATCTCTGAGTATAACATTCTGCATCGGTGTGCTGGCACCAACCGTGAATTTTGCAGTGTTTTTGTAAATGATTTTTTGCTTTTTCTTTTACCTCCTCCCTATGCTTTTGAATTACAGGGTTATTATTATCTAAATAGGAATCTTGACTTGATTTGAAAGCATCTTCTTCGGATGATAAAAGAGTAGTTTCTAGTTTTTTAATATATTCAACACATTCATCAACATCAATCAATGAGTTCTTTGTCAATTCCATCATTGTAAGTAGATTTAGACCATCAAAGAAAATCTCATTACGCATTAAAGTCTTTTCGGAACTATTAAATTTCCTTGTAATGCCATATCTGTCCATTAACATATTTAAGGCATTAAAATAATCTTGAATATAAAAAAAATTGTCTTGGTGTAACCTTTTAAGCTTTGATCGGGGTATATCTGGGACATATTGGGAGTATACCGATGGCTTTTCAGTGTCTTTATCATCGTCTTGAAGGTTGTGTATCTTCCAAAAATATAATGTAAATCTAGATGAACTAGGGTTCGAAGAGCTCCTCTTGCTTGATCCTCCGTCCAACTATTCAACTTAACTAAGTTTTTTACCTTTTCAATCCATTGCAACATGCCCTGGGTTTCTATATCATTAAGAATTTCAATCATGGTTTCCATCGAGATTAGAGAGTCTGCAGCCTGAACTGAAACAGGAATTGTCTGAGGAGGAAGACCGGTTCCTCTATTGAGTGGATCTAATTCCATTGATATCAATTGTCGAGCCTTCCTAGCAATCTTTGAGGTTCTTAGGTAGGCATTAAGCCCAGGTAAGTATCCCACTGGAGACAAATAGATGTATTTATGTGAATACATAAGATAATATCAATAAGGCTTAATAGTTAATCCACACATGTGGTACTTCGTTAATTATCATTATTTAAATAGTCTACGAGGGTTCACGACACTAACTTCTATTGTTTTTTTAGCTGAATTGAAAATTGTTTGATCCTGTCAAGAGGTGGTTGCTTTTTATGTTAAATTCTTTGTTGTGTTTCAACCTTAGTCGGGCGTATATTAAACTTACTAAAGAGATAACCCATTGAATCTTTATAGGTAAAATTTTCGAATCAAACCCTATAGATTTTATCAAATATTGATTGATCGAGGTATACAAACAATGATTTTCTCTTTATGTTTTTCAAATACTTATATATCGCGGGTATTTCGAATCTTATTTTTCGTGGATCGAAGTTGTATTATCCATTAAAGAGCTAGATGTATTTTTGAAAACATGTGGGCAGCACTATTGTGATACAAACCAAATTAACGTGACTATATCCCTTATGAATAATTTATACACGTGTCGTTTATACGTTACAAGATGTACAAAGTAGTATAAAATAAAGCATCAAAAATCATTTGAAAAGTTTAAATATATACTTTTGAGTCCTTTTCTCCAGGAAGTAGTTTATTCCCGAATGTGAATCCGCCAGAGCGGTGTATAAAAAATAAGAAATATATTCAAAAAGATGCTAATCTAATTGTCCGTCTATCTCTCTTAAAATATATTGCGATATCCCCCGATAACACTCCCTTTGATCGTGGATACGATAATACTAAGAGAATCCAACCGTTCATCTTAATATTGGAACTAAAGGTAAGCCCTTAAATAATTGAAGGTGATACGTTGTTAAACAGAGGCTCCCCATTACCTAATTACCTAGGGAGCTACGTTCAAGAGAAAAATTTGATTATATAAAAAATAATAGTTCAAAATATCTCTAATGAGAAGAGCAATATTTACTCTAATGGATTCCAATGACCATCGGGAAAGCACACACACATATATGCCTCTGTTCAAGAAAAACATCGAAGACGGAAATAACCATGGAGAAGATTCGCTTATTCTCAAATCCATGTAGAAATGACGTAGAACAGCGAAAAAACATTTTCGGATCTAAATTATCAGTGTAATATGATTTATCGTAGAAATTTTTTTATTTAATTTTGCCGAATTTTCATGGAACTATAATGTTTTT
>LDMZ01054803.1:0-13254 GCA_001455285.1 Sphaeromyxa zaharoni
TTTTTTTTATCGATAATAGAGAAAAATTATTTATTGTTAATTAGTGTGTGTAACAACTTTTAATTTGGGTCAGAAAGAATCACAGTTTAAATAAAATCCTATCGTAAATCTAATGTGAATAATTTTCTGAATAAATTTTTTTAACGAATTTCCAGAACCATCCATTATAATTTTCAGAAAATTTATCAACCATATTGTCGAACCTGGTATATCCTACGTTTAGCATTACTAATACGATGAAAATTGCTTTAATACTCCAATAACGAAAAAATTAGCATTTCCAATAATAAAATGTATCAGTCAAAACCTTAAATTACAATATTTTTAAAGATCGATTATATAATTAAAATTAATTTTCTTTTTGAAAGTTAAAATACCTTCAAATAAGCAGTTGCCTACCATTGGGGCAATCCCTGCTTTAATTTGAAAGGGAAATATATTTTACTTTAAAACGAACTTAAATTGCTAAGATGAAGATTTTAACGAGCTACTTAAAAAATATAGTGATACTATCCCATATTTTGGAATCTAATAGTTGAAGCCAACAAAGTATCATTGAAATAAACTATCATTTTTAAAAAATTAACGTATTAAAGGTAAAATTATTTGTTTTATGGAACGTTACAATTCCGTTTTTCAAACTAATAAAATCATAATTTTGTTTTTGTTTGCATGGAAAGATTAATACAAATTAATCTTGGGATTTTGATTATAAATATATGTCCAGATCTTAAATTAATACGAAACAGTCCTTCATTTAATGGGTAGTATCTGTCGGATATACATATTAGTAATGTCATATTTCTCTCTTTCAATGAAATCGTTATAAAATTATTTTATGAAAATACTATTGAGTTCTGTTGAAAAATTTTACATTTAGATTTTAATTGATTTGCTTAAGATTTTGAATATAAACGATAGATGCTATATTTCAAAATTTATTCCATATAAAGAAATTTTTATATTGATATTTGCTAACCACTTACAATATACTTCTTCATATAACTATGTTGTTTCAAGATGTTTTATCCTAATACTCATAACTGTAAATACAGACAATAGTTGATAAAATGGTGATTATATTAGAAACTTCTTAAATAATTTCTGCACTGCATATGAAATTTAAAATACAATACTTCCATTCATGTAAACATCATAAAGCATTTAATATGAACTGGTGTATAATTTTTTTCTTGAATTTGTTTTGAAATAGAGTAAATATATAAAAACATAATTTTTTTTACACTTTTATGAAACTACCAGTATTATTGCACTAATAAAATTTCATACAAAAAACTGTGTCAATCTTATATTGTTTTAGGAAAACGGAGTAAAGAATTTCACCAAAATCGTTTCTTATTTTATTATAAGTAAGATGATATCTTCATTATGTTAGTGAAGTAAAACTGACTTAGATGCTTTCGTTTTTGAGACAGCATGCAATGTATAAAAAGATTGATTGGCAGAAGAATAAGCGTAGAAGATTTTACAACAATTGATAAATTTCGCATTGATATTTACGAAATAAATTATTGTTAAATATGTTTCTCGAATAAGAACGGTTTCTTTTTTACATTTAAGATTTGGAAAAAATTATATTTATAATCTATGTGCATAACTAATAACCGAATGGAATTTTTTTATCATAAAATCTTAAAAATTTCCTGTTTTTTATTAAACAAAATATGAATAGATAATGCGTTTGGAATTTTTCACTTTTGCAATTTAGATGAATTTTTACTCTTCTTGTCTTGATAAAGATATTTTTTTTCTAAACTGGAACAATTTCTTTTTTAATTTTATTTCAAATATAATTCGTTATTTTATATAAATTTATAACAAAATAGAATAAAATTATCAATTTAGTTTACTCCAAATATATTCTATTTAATAAATACAGAGATTACGCAATCAGTACCGCTAGGTATTAATTTAAATCCAGATTATAATAATTAAAAATATTCTTGAGAGCTTTCAAAGAGAAGTTCTCTTCTCCAGAAAGTAGTTTATTCCCGAAAGGGAATCGATCGGAGCGGTGTATAAAAAAATCACGTATCTTTTCAAAAAGAGGCTAATATAATTGTCCGTTAATCTATCTTAAAGTATATTATTATATCTGCCGACTACCACGCCCTTTGATCGCGGATACGATAATATTATTAATAGTAATATTTTTCTTTAGATAAAGTCATTTTAATTCCAATAATTACAAAAATCAAGTTTTATAACTTAGTAATATTAAATAAAATATGTAAAAATCAATGGGTATTATTGGACTCGGCGCTTGACCTTAATCCATTAATATCTGAAAAACATATTTGATTGTCTTTGTTTTACCGATTTGGATGCCTGAACACTCGTTAAAAAAAACTGAAGAAGTTAATTCTATATCTCGCTTATGTACTAAACCTAAAAAGCAGCGTGAAAATATCTCTGTTGGACATGTTCTGATAATAGCATCAAATCTGCTGATTGCATTCTTTTATGGACAAAACATAGCACTGATAAGCTACGACTTTGTAAGCATCAACAGTTTTATTAATAAAAGAATTATTATATTCTATTCTAGTAAAAATTTTATTATATTTTTTATATTGTTCTTGCTAAAAAAATTATTTTTTAAATTATTTGATTGAATATTTAAAATAAGGAGTTATAATAATATTGAAAAAATAAGCGAAAAATTTCTTTATTTATTTAGAACTCTAAATTAATAATAAATCGTTTTAAAGATCGAAAAAAATATTCTGATCAGAAAATATGTATTATGATGTTATTAATAATAATTGTAAAATTTAATTTATTTATTCTTTTATAAAATTTATAAATCCATGAATAATATATATTTTTACTCTTTTTTGGAAATATCTTTCAAGTGTTAATAGTAAATGTAATCCACCTTAGTTAGACTTCGCACTTTTAATAAAACAGATTGTGTTTAAAATACCTTTTACACATATTATATATGATATTGTTGAATAAACCGTATTTAGTTGTTAAAAAAATAAGATATTCGATTTTTTCAAGGAATTCAAACTTTAAATCTGATATCAAACAGCTAATAATAAATAAGATAAAAAAAACATGTTCAGAAATCTTATGAAAGGATTTAATACTCTATAGGGTGTTGTTCAGTCTGCATATTATTATTTCTGGACATTATTGGGAATCCTATCGTTATATCGTAAAAGAAAAATGTTAGGTCTGATATATTTTGACGTGAACATGAAGTTAAATATAAAAAATAAAAATTTTTACATATATTGTAAAACAAAATATAGATGATTTAATTTAAAATACTAGCCTAACTTTTTCCAGTAAATATTATTTTAAAAGAAATCTTTAAATTTTTACTCATTTTTGATTACTGCTAAGTTTTTTAATACTTCCGAATATAAGCAAATTTTGTCATCGATAGTAAAACATTGTTATTTAATAAATAACAATGCCTTTAAACAACTGTTACAATTGTTATTCATAATTTTAAAACTTGAAAAATGAATTAAATATTTTTTGCCTAACGATTACTTAAAATAATCAGAAACAATATTTCGTTAAAAATGTCTAGATAATAAGATCAATCTAAGAAAATGATTTTTTTAAATCTAAGTTTTAATAAACTTTACCAATAAGTAACAAAGATAATGGATAAATAAGTATATAAAACAAGAAAAAAAATTAACAGTACACATATAATAAAATAATTTGTTATGATTACGTTTTATGATTATCAATTAAAAAAGTAAAAAATGTATTGTTTATTTAAAAAAATTGTTTTTTGCCTTAATTGCAGGGTTATTTTTGTTGAAATATATGTTCCTAAAAATATAATACTAAAGGTTTGAAATATTTTTTACTTAAATTTTAAACACTATAAAAAGTAATATTTTTAATTTAATAATTAAATTATATTCGTAAAATCCTTTTTTTGAATAATATTAATTAAATTTTCAAACTTATTTTACTAATACAAATTAAAAAGTTAATTTAAATTTTTATGTATTGTACCATTTTTCGATCTTCATAGTAATAATTATGTTGTTTTTATAAAAAATGCTTATTTACTTACTGCATGATTTATTTCATAATTTTTATTTGCTGAGCAACTGTTTTTCAACCAACGAGAATTATTTTATGATAAAAATTTTGGTGATCCTTAGAAAACTCCTACTCCCAATGCGATTCATTAATTTTTAAATGCATGGTACTTTTTTTACTTATTAAATATACATTAGTTTAAAAAGAACTCCAAGTACATTTTCCTATATAAAAATTCAAAGTGAATTTACCACTGCCCTTGCTATGTTTCGATAGATAATAACAATAAGGCACTGTCCAGATTACTGAAGAAACTGTTATAAAAAAGTTATGACTAAATATGTATTAATAATTTTTTAATGCAATAAAGTAATCCTGAAAAATCGCATTCTTAGTAAATATTGCTATAATAGAAATATTTAATAACTTTTATTTCTAGAAAAGTTTAGTTGTTTTGTTATTAAGATTCAAACTCAACAATTACTGGATCGAAAAATATAAGTTCTGATGTTATGCGTTAAATAGATAGCACAGTCCTTTTCCCTCCTTTTTCTAATATTTATATTATTTTTAAATCATTTTTACCCAGATATAACTAAATTTAATATAATTATATTTTTTTGATTAATGCTTAATTTTTGCTTCTAAAAAATAAAAGCATTTTCTATAAAATAATATAGAATTTTAAATTCATGCAAAAATAAATGCAAGTCACATATTAGATATATTGGGGACCCATATGCTCAGTGTATTCTATATTTATTTAATTAATGAGCAAAAGGGTTTCCACTGATTATTTTTTTGGAAATACTGAAAATATATTATTAAAGTTGAAATAAGTAGTTCTTTATTTATTTTTTAAATCATTTGGTGTTGCTATTAATAACCGTAGCAAAAGGTGAATAATCAATTAAAAAACAAATATTAAATCTTAAAAATAAACTCTATAGTGACTAATCAATTTATTGTACAAGAAATTTAATTTAAGTTAAATAATTTATACAAGAATATTCAAGCATATTACGCTGCAGTTCAGAAATTACCTGGAAATCGAGTGTCTAGTTTTTCGTGGGGAATAATCAATGCAATGTTTCCTTTATTTGGAATGATAGGCGGTTTTATTATGTTATTTACATTCGATAGTTATGCAAGGTTGCGAATTATTATTTTTTGTTCTATTAGTAAGGAAACCAAAATCACTTTTCTGTATGGGAACTGGTATTGTTGGAGAAATTCTTATCTTGATTTCTTATGCTACTGGATACATAGAAATTCTTGGAGCATCAAGAGCGTTGGTTGGCTTTTCGTCAAGTACGAATTCGTTAAAACATTCATAAATTTATTCAGGTGGTGGTATGGTTACTGGATTTTGTTTAACGTTTGAACTGCTCCCAAAAACCTACGATATAATATCTATTGCTTTAACACACGTTTTCATTACTCTTGGAATTTGCTTTAGTTCCTTCATGACCCTTGAGACTGTATAGCTTAGATATTTTTTATGAGTCTTAGATAACTGGGAGTCATTGGAAATATATTGCCGTCCCACCAATGATTGTTGGAACACTTTACTTATGTATTGCAATTTTCCTTCCAGAGTCACCTCGCTATTATATTCGAAAGAACGAAGTATCAAAAGCATTTGAATGTATTGTCATATATAAAGGAATATGTAATTTTAGCACTAAAATATTATAGAAAAACAGATGATCAAACGCTTAATCAAGAAATTAAAATAATGAAAGTTAAAAATCTTTGTATACGTAATGTTTTTAGGAATTGTCACAAAAAAATACTCAGTCTAAACAACCTTTTAGAATTGAAATTTTAAAAAGCAAACATTTTTTAAAGCCTTTAATCATTTGCATTTTTATGCATGTTTCAGTGGAGATAAGCGGTATAACTGCAGTATATTTTTTTCAATTATACATCTTATACAAATATTAGATTATTCCGTATCTTGGTACAATTTTTCTCGATGCAAATTTTAATAAACCGGATATTGCGAGCTTAGCAGTTACCCTTGCAGGATTGTGCGGATATATTGTTTTTGTTTAGAAGTTAATAACAAAATTATTAAAATTAAGATTCTTAACATGAAATTTAAAAGACAGAAAGTTATTTTAATTATTGGGCATTTTGGAATATTTTTCTCATTTTCAGTCGGATACATTTCTTGGCTTTTAAATGTAAAGATATATTTATTCTAATTTTTTTAATAGGCTCCGGTAATTATAAAAATATGCGCCTTATCTTTCTCTGTATTTATATCTCAAGCTGGTCCAGGTATGAATCTAAATTTAAATTTTCATTTTTAATATAAAATTATATATCTCACTAAATAATCCTTTCGGATAAAGAAGGTTGACAATATAAATTTGATCGTTAAAAAAATTTTTTGATGATACATTTTTAAATTTCTTTTAATGTCTACATAAGAATTCAATATATGTTTAGAAACGTTTTTACACATTACCTAATAAACAAAAATTAATCTTATATAGATAAAATCTTAATATCTAGTGCTTTATACGATTTAAAATATTTTGTTACAACTCTAAGGAACCTTTGAATCAAGTCGTTGATACCGGTTTATTTAGCTTTACCTATGTCTTTGTCGTTCTACCATAGAAGGTCGGTATTACCAGGGAAACCAAAAACATAAAAATTTTGATTTTTAATTAGCCCTGATTTTTGGGCAGGTTACTATTAAAAAAATGTCATTCGAATTTGTTGATCAATAATATTTAATTCTTAATATTCTTTCTAAATTGTTACTCAATGATAAATCTATGTAATCCTTATTTAAAAAATTTAGAATCCCTTTGTAGAAACAATAATAAATTTTTCTTGCATAAATTATAATAATTTTAACAATATTTTTTTATGAATTTATATAAGGATAAATATATATTATAGAACAAGAAATAAAATATCGGTAAATTTTTATTAATTTAAATTTATTATTGGTTAGTATAAGTAGTATATATTCCAAATTTTTGAAACTTACTTTTAATTAAGTTTAGCTTATTTTGTATGAAAACGTCTTATAAGAAATTATAAGCTGTTTAAAAAAGTTTTCATTACAACTTATTTTTATGCTGTATGAAAAGAAAAAATATATTATTTAAAAATCCATATTTATATTTAAAAGTATTGTAATAAATACTGATACTTATAGTAGTCAGTAAAAATATTTTCATTCTCAAAATTAAAAATATAAGTATTTTCTTGATATATATATTTTCCCGCATCAATTGGTATGAATTATTGATGGGTTTCGTTTACTGCTCCGTTTTCTATACTAAACACTAAATATAAATTGTTCAATCGTAGAATTAAAATTTCTTTAGATATACATATTATTGACATCAGATAATCATGCTTTTCTTACGCATTTGTAATAAATAAATTTGTTTTTTCTGATCGAAATGTTTTATATTTCTATCTTTAATATTGATTTTTTATACTTTTTAATGCTTTTTTTTAACATATTAAATAGCTACTTAATGAATAATATAATTAATACGAGATGTAATTTTTTATGAAAGAAATGCGAATTATTCAAAACTATTTAATCACATTAGGGTTTCTAGCTTCGATGGTTACTTTCGAAACCTTTCCAGCAAATGTTAATTCTGAAGCGGTGATCATCTGTATAGGAGCCAGTTCGATAACAAAAATATTAGTGTACTTCTTTTTTCCTATTATAATTGTTATCAAATTCTATAATGATTACTTTTTTATAGAATTTCATCAACTTTCATGTTGCTGCTATATTTCTGATATTGAACCTAATAATATGTATCTGGGAGACATTCGTACTAGTTGAAACATGTGGAAGAACACCAGAGGATGTTCTTCAAAAATATAAAGAGAAATTTGGATGAAAAATTATTACTGTTTTTAATTGATATAGATTTTATGACTAATATCATTATATTAAATGCTTAAAATTTAATATAAAAAGTATACCAGCTTAAAAAGAATATATGAGAATTAAATTCAAAAGATAAATTTAGCGAAAATATAAGTTTCAGATATGAGATTATTTTAATTTAATTCGATTTGAACTGTAAATTACATAAATAGTAATATATATTCTTTAAATAGTCCAAAAAACCTGTATTCTGTTAATTCCTTATTAAATTTGTGTGTACAGTAAAGAGTATATAGAATATATTATCGCGCAGGAACTAAATCTTGACGATATAAAATGGGTTGCAATCGGTAACCGAAAATTAACGAAATATATAGTTTTAAACCTATCGTGGTTTTGCAACATTGCGGGAATTTTTTATTGTTATATCAAGTTGTATCGGTGGATATAATTTATAGTGAACTGGAGTCCCGCATCATTGGGTATTTGATTCCCATCGAGTGAGAAAATGAAGTCCATCTATGTGCTGCGGTTGAAGAGTAATTCTTTTGACCCATTCTTGATAATATGAAATAGACTTTTGTCTTGGGAGCATTGTATATGATTTCTTTATAAATTAGCTTTATTTTGCACTGGGAAGTTAATAAGACTAAATTGCTTTTGAAATAGAGTAAATATATCCAAGTGAAATAATCTGATCAGTTAGATATAAATATATTATGCTTTATACGTCATGACTTATTTAAAATTGATTATCTGAAAATTTGGATTAATAATAGGTTTAAAGTAAATTTATAACTCACATGTTTGTATCCTTGTATCTTCTCCTATGATCGTTGAAATTATTTTGAATATTAATTTGGTGAGACTTTAGATCATTTTGCGCTTGTTCACTCTTAAACTTTTGAAAAAATATATAAATGACTTTACTTTATTGAGACCAAGAATCTATTCGAAGTTTAGGATATCATATTTATAGGTGAAATAAATCCGTACCAGAAATACATCCTCGAGAAATTTAAATAAAGGAAAATATGCTTTTCTTTTTATAGAAGAATAAAAATCCATCAATTTTTAAAATGTTGGTATTATATTCTCTATTTGAATGAAAGCAGGTGCATATAAAATTTTTCGGATAGATAAATCATATCTTATATGTATTTTTAAAGAACAATAAAATGATTTTGAATTTTTTGCTATATTATGGACTAAAATCATAAAAAAACATACAATACTATAATTAGGGCGAGTATTTTTGTAATGATATTGCTGCATTCTCAAATAAGAGTATATTTCTTATCAGATTGAAATTTGTAATAAAATATTATATCTATTCATAAGCCAATTATACTTTATGAATAACTTTTTCACTAGTAATGCATAAATAAAAAACTCAATAGCTCCGAAAACCATAATACGGATGGAATTAAGTTGAAAAAACTGAATAGGGAAGTGTTATGGGTTGATAGTAAAGCCAAACATAAGATTGATTTGATAATTTAATAATATCATTTCTGTAAAATAATGATATTTTGATATTACCTCAAACAAGGTTTCGTTCTCCATAAAATTTTTTCTTTAATTTCCTGAATAACTTACTCGTGGATTTTATTTGATCGAGATTGCTTTGTGGTAAGCTCTTCGTGCTTTACGAATTGTTATTAATCACAGGAAAGTCCACAATCTTATCCATTTTGATACTATATCAGCAATATTATTCATATCACATAATTTTTTATTTTCAATACAGTCATTTGAACAAAGTTATAATCACGATTATAAAACATCTTTCCCTTTTGTTACGATGTAGTTCTGAACGTAAAAAAAATTTCATTAAAAAATATTCTGATGAAAACAAACGATACCTTAAAAACGTTCTTTTCACAATTGATTTTATTTATTGCAAACGTAAATTCATTAAACCTCAACAAACTATTAATTTTCCTAATTCTCTTATAAGCTAAAAAGCTTGAATGATCTAGCTTCCTTAAAATATATAACTTAATACAAAAAATCGAATTAAAACAAGGTACTCTTTCTGATTACAAAATAATTAATAATTAGTTTTACGTTACAAATTATTATAATTTATGTTAGATTACTTTTTTCTTACTAAATGTTCTACTCCGGCTAATTGTAAACAAAAATGAGGGCTTACAAAACCCAGACCTTCAAATGAATAATAAATACTACTAGCAGGGAATGCTAATTTTATTTTTCATAAAAATATAAGTTATATAAACATATCTTACAAATCCAAAGATCCCGAACGATAGCCCTAGTACATCATTTATATCTTTAAAGGCACTATAAGGTTGTGATCTTATAAAAAATCGGAAAGTTAGCACATTAAGCCTTGTTACATTGAGTAGTTATCTTTTAAAATATTATGCAAATATTTGCGTCTAAATATTTTAAGTAACTTATGTAGTTTATAAAATAGTCAAATTTTGATGTGGAATTTAGGTAAAGGTTTTATACAAGAAAAGCTGACACTGATCAAATTATTTTTATGATTATATTCAATAATATCTTTTATATTTACCAAAAAAGTAAAAAAAATAATAATAGAAAAGAATCATTTCCTGCAATTATTTTCGTCGAGATAAATATTTAGGAATTTTCATGAGGTAGAATCCGCTAGTAGTAACGTCTAGTAGTCGAGATATCAAACATGTTTATATTTATTTGTAATATTTACTGTAATCTGTTGTATTGATTATAACTATTCGCTAATAAATGAATGTATTTAAGTTTGACTATATCAGCAAAAATGTATATTTTAATGATATGCTTTGATTGTAATCATATTGAAATGTTTTCCAAAGATTAACACAATTTTTGTTGAACCATTTATGCAAATTATTTTAAACTCAATCTATTTCGGATTCTACCCATAATATATTTTTACTGACATTCACATTTAATTAAATAGAGAAAAATATTCATTTTTTTCTAGGATGACTTTGAATATCACAAATTAACTCTAGAAGCTTCAAAATTTTAATTAAATGACAAAAGTATAAAAAAAATAAAATATTAAAAGATATTTTTTAAAAAAAAGTCATGAAATTGATCAGTTCTTGCTTTTCAATTCAGTATTTAACACTTCAAATTAACCATCTCATAAAAAAAACAAGTAATATCCATTTGAGAGAATGAATATTACGATTTTTTAAATGAACTATTTATCTCTAATAACATAATCATAGAAAATATAACATTATCATCTTTCAATAAAGAACAATAATTTTTAAATTCCAGTTAAAACACTAACATAACAAGATTCTTTATATAAAAAGGATTTAATACAAATAAATAAGCAAAATTATTTCTCCAGAGTTCTTATATATCATACAAAAATTCAGTTACTTTTTGTGATATGATTTTCAATTCGATTAGCCATATTAAGTGGGTGTAATAGGTAATCGATAATGTTTAAACTAGAAACATACTTGATCTAACAAATGGCCCTTGGAAAAAGTATTAGTGCCATATCATTATTTATTTTATATAATTATATATACTAAAGTATTTCCAAATATAAAATAAATTTTTGAATATCATTACTATTTAAGAAAAAAATGCAGTGCAATTATTAGAACGTAGCAAACTACAACATCTATATTAACCCTACGACACATGCCTTTAAAATTTGCTAAAGGCCAAAATGCTGTTTAAAAAAATCTAATTTTTTAATATTTCTTATATTTCTGCCAATATATTATATAATTTATGAAAAGAAATGTATATTTAAACTTAATTCACAAAAATGCAAAAATTGATCATTTTGACAGCGAATGTCTAAATATCCATTGCATTATACATCAGAAATGATTTAATTCAAGTATTTATCGACATAATGGCTGAATAGATTAATATTAATTGATTTTGTTTGGATAATAATTTCTAGTTGTGCCTAGTACCTATGTTTCATAAAAATATGCTAATAATGAGAACCGATACAAATAATAATGATTATTAGCAAAAATATATTAATTTACCTTCAAATTTATAAAATTATTTTAATAACTTTGCATTAATTTCGAATGTAAATAAAACTGAAGATATTTTATTCCAGACTTCCTTTTTCATCACACTTGGGATAGCATGACCACATATCTGTTTATCATTGTATCTATCTCGAATTTTCACATTAAATAAATGATTAACTAAATAAATCCGTGTTATCTCATGCAATATTGTAATAAAAATCAAACTTTTATTTCTTTAAAATCTATTTTAACATTTGAAAAATCTGTTTTCATAGCTTTTTGCTAGGTAAAATTATTTTAAGAATAGAAAATATGCTAAATAGTACAAAAATAATCTAAATTTAATTAAAGATGGTAATTTTTATTAAAAATAATACGGGATTATATGGGATATTGCAATTTTCAGAATGTGAATTTTTAATTTAATTTGAAGAATGGCCATTTTGAATAAGTCATTATTTTGTTTGGAATAACTTGTATAAACTGTAAAATGAAAATAAAATAAAATTTTGGAATACCAAATAAAATCATTTCACTGTTCAGATTTTTGAACAGCTAATAAATTAAAGTATTCAGATTTAATATTCTCTTAAACTTTTGAGTTCAAAAGAGAAATTCCTTCATTCTAAAAATCTATAAGTTAATTAACAGAGTTTTGAAATACTTTCTCTGGAAACTCTGTCCAAGAAACAAAAAATTTGCAAATTTTATTCTCCTTAAATAATTGAAAATGCCTATTATGAGATTTTTTAAAATAAATTTGTAGATAAATATATATTAAGAGTTCAAAAATTTATTTTATCGAAAAGTGCATTCTGTATAGTCATGATATCTTGTATGCTGAGTGCACACAACGTTTAAGATCTATATAAATAATTCTTGCAAGGAATACAACAATTTAAAAATGAAGGAATCATTTAAAAAATGCGAATTTATTGTATCTGTATTGGTGAGACTGAAAACTGTAGAACCCACCAAACTAAAATATCTCCAATCAATCAGCCTAATATATACATAAGATGGCTGTAAAAATGGCTTTTTTGGCGGTCTATAAAAAGATTTAACCTATAAATAGAAATAAAAATTCAATATAAACAATATAATTAAAAAGCGCCATTTCGATATACTGGGATAGGTTGATGAAATTAAAATATTTCGGTTAGGAAAAAGCAATGAAAAACAAAAATATTTATTAAAAAAGTAAATTTATATTATCCAATGAAACCTGGCAAACATATAAATTTTATGTCTTCGTATATTTTTCATGATATCTGAAAATGCTGGATGTTTCAACTGACATAATAGAGATTTTATTAGATCATAGCTTTAATTATAAAATTG
>LDMZ01054811.1:0-11532 GCA_001455285.1 Sphaeromyxa zaharoni
GAGATCAAAGTAATACATTTTTAAACCATGTTAAGAATGTACAAAAAGGCGAGCCTGAACAAAAGGAAGCCCATCAGAGCACGGAAAACAGATTTATTTTGCATAATAGGGGGTCGATATGAGATCAAGTACTCATGTGGGGGTCAATGGGTTAAAAAGTTTGCGGATCCCTGCTCTAGAGGAATATTCAATTTAAATTGCATATTGTGTCGTACGAAAAATTTAACCAAGAAAGGAGTATGTGTCAAATTTTTAATACTAATTTCTAGTAAGTTGTTTTTATTTAATTTTTTATCAGTAGTCTATTATAATTATTAAGTAAAAAACTTTTTCTGCAGGTGTATTAAACATTGTATTATTTCTTAGTATATTTGGACCCACTGTAGCTATTTCGACGGAAATTTTTACCTCTATTTTAATAGATTGTATTTTATTTTTTACAATTTTCAAATATAAATAATCTTAATAAATAAGACCTCGATAGATAAGGAGTATTTGGATATTAATCTGATAAAATATTTTAAGAAAAATAAATAATCAGACCACATTGATTAAAAATTAAAAATATGTTCACAGCATCACATTTTTTCATTTTCTAAAGCCCGTCCGATGGCACATACCTTTTGTAAATGTTCCCTTCCTGTATCAAGTCTGAATGGAAATTT
Organism: Sphaeromyxa zaharoni; assembly: GCA_001455285.1. Taxonomy (NCBI): domain Eukaryota; kingdom Metazoa; phylum Cnidaria; class Myxozoa; order Bivalvulida; family Sphaeromyxidae; genus Sphaeromyxa; species Sphaeromyxa zaharoni. Next base: position 666 of record LDMZ01054811.1, read on the forward strand.
ATAGGATAAATACAATAAACATTCAACATTTTTAATAATTATGAAAGATGAGCAACAGTAGTCAATAAATCTTGGGAATGAACTTATTTTAAAAATAATTTGTTTCAAGAATCAATGTATAATCTTATAATATGCTAAGGATATATCAGTATTTCAATACGCAATAATAATGAGTCTGGTGTATATTAGTAATTTCCATAAGATCTGAATTTTAAAAATATTATTTTTCGAAAACGACAAAATGATATGCACCCCCTTTTAACGAATCTTAGAGCAAAGTATCCAAAACAATGCTTTTATATCGGACTTTGTATGAATTTCTGTCAGGCATTTTCCAAAAAATTGATTTTGCACTCCACTGGTTGAAATAATTGAAGCTAATTAATTAGTAATCGAAAATATTAAAGAAATTTTTAAAAAAATAATCTAACATGTCCTTCAGTACACATCCTTAACATTCTGACAGTAAGAAACAAGAATCTAATTGTTCGATGAGATAAGTATGTTTTTAGTATCGAAAATTTGTTTTTAAAACAGTAAAACTTATATAATAATTTTTTGATAAACATAAAAAATGGTTTTTAATACCCTTTAATTTATTAAAGTTTAAAATAAACAAATTTTTAAGTCTTATATAAAAGCTGTTTTAGGTGCTAATAATTAACTCCTTTAATATTAATATAAATAGCTCGATAGCTAGTTACATTATTTAAATATAAATTGCACTTGTCAAGATTGGTCTATACTGGATATCAGGATTAACAATATTTTGTCTGTTTCTGAATTTATGCACTTTGTTTATTAACTACGATAATTCTTGGATGAAAAAATGCGAGAAAAATGAAATTAACATATTAGAGTATTTTCTGAAAACAAACAAGATAAATTACAGATCCCTCCTTAAATTATATCACTAATTTATTTTTAAATATCCAATCAGAATTAGTAAAGGAAATAATCAAGAACAACTTTATTAAATTTTTTTATTTAAAAGCGAAAATTTAACAAGAAATATGGGAAATATTTCCTGAGATAAGATAAGTTTAAATTAAGGATAATATTTTAAATAGCTTTATATAAAAATTATATTAACAGATATGAAGCTCAAGGTAAATAATTCTTATCTATTACATCAACTTGCTAAATTGGGGTATGTTTATTTCTGTAAGTTAAATAATTTACAGCAGTTTGATTTTGATTTAATTTCTTTAACAACATTTTTGAGATATCAGAAATATAATGACAAATTTTATTAAGAATACTTACCAAATTATATATCACATTGTAATATTGTTTTGGTAGGCATATAACAATAAACAAACTTATCACAAAAATATTTGAAATCGAGTATTCTGCTTTTATAGACTTTTTTATGCCCCTTTCAAAATTTTAATATATTTGGTACTGGTATAAACTTATTCGTCCATAATCTAAATATTTTATTTAAAATTTATAAAAGTTAGTAATAAACCAGGCATTAATCAAACATTATATGAATTTGAGATATTTCAAAATACGACGATTTTTTTATTAAATAGGCTTTAGTTCATTCCGAAAAAAAGATTTCATTTAAAAGCATATCTTTGCCCTAAAATTGGTGTAGGATGAAAGCATTTTATCAGTTTTTGAAGGTGATACTCTCTAGAAAGAAATAAGATATTCTTTACATTTCCTTTTGAAAACGAAAAAAAATGTAATTTACTGTGTTTTATATAACATATTTATGATAAGATAAAAAGGTAGCAAAATACACCTTGCAATGACATTAAACGCAATCAATCAGATTTTTCTGATATAAATATTAAGATTAATATTATTGAGTATCAAAAGAAATTTTATAAGTTCACTCCCTACTTGCCATACTAAAATAATATGAAATTTTAAGCTCTTCAATGTAACTAAAAGAAATTACATGGTTTATATCTTAAATTTTTAAAAACTGAATAAATTAATTTTTATTTTTTCTATACTATATTTTGGGTCTGGTATTTTTGAAGTTTTGATATCTCTACAAATCAAATTACGTCGTTAAATTTAACAGGTTTATACTCTCTGGGGTTTATCAAAGATTTTATAGTACTAGGGCATCTTTAACCATTTCGAAATAAGTTCCTGAAATATACGTCATATTTCTCATTTATTTAAAGTTTTGTAAAACGTAATCTTTGACAGTTAATTCGGTGCTGCTTTTTTAAATAAATGTATACCTATTTTTTTACTATTATTAAAAATCCAATATTCGCATTATATTAATTTTCACCAGCAAAATACCAATCTTTTAAAAATACTGGATAAATTATTTTAAAAAATTTAGAATTTTTTATTTTTTTCAAAGTTGTGCAGATAGTTTAAATCGTTTTGTAATAAAAATGCCAAAACATTAAATTTTTTGAAACCAGTTAAGCGTGATGGTAGACAAAAATTTTGATATGAAAAAGTTTTTAACGTATATATACATGAGGTACTCAGCCTAGTGTCATATTACAAAATACGAGTCATGGGAAAGCACAATGTAATAATACTCATAATATTATAAAAAATATGTTTATAATATTATTTACTTCGTTTTATTTTTTTACTCAATAAAGATGTTTTATAATTTGTTGCTTTTTTATTTATTAAATAAACTATTGCTTAATATTTTATGTTATAACTTTAAATTTACCTGAAATTGTATTTTGTATACTGGATCTTCAAATATAAGGTGGGTTCTGACCAAATAATCCCTTAAAACGTTGAAATATATCTTTGGGGTGCATATTCTAATTTTTAATTCAGACAAGAATTTGTTATAATGTAAAGATATTACAATAAACTATCGGAAACAAGTGATAATTTTCCTTTGATCGTATGTTAAATATATGAATAGATTTAACACCAAAATCTGGTATAAACAAATCAATTTATACAAAGGTATCGTGTTCTCAATTGAATTACCTTGAAGGAAGTCTTTAGATCTAACACTTAGATGGATATGTTAATTTATTATCCTTCGATTATACTATAAACTCAAAATTAAACATCAAACATTCATTTGTGGCGAATTCTTAAAATGATTATGTACTATTAGTTTATAACCGAATCCAATTAACGTAACCAAACTCAAAATCTATACTATGCATCCCAGCCGATTTGTGAAATGACTATATATATTGCTTAAAATTAGAACCACTCTAAATTTTGTAGCTGCAATAATGAATGATTTAAAATAGAACTTTTATGGTTTTAAAAATGCGTTTCAAATTTATTGCCAACAAAATGTCTTTTATTTATTTCAGATTATAAAAGTTTCAATTTTGTTAATAAACAGCTTCAATTTGGTTACGTGGTCATCACTTATTTTAAAACATTAGCTGCAATCTTTTTTAAATCAGTGGAACTTAAGAACAGCTTAATATATTTTTACAATGTATTGAAATTAACTTTGGTTTGTCACAGATTGCGTCATTTAGAAATTTTCCCAAATTCAAGCTTCTTAGAGTTTGAATAGAGTACTCAATGTGATATTTCATAAAAATTATTCCGTTATGGTCAATTTACCCTAAAAAACTTACAATTTATATCCTTAAATTTTAAAAACTATAAAAAAAGCTATTACATATAAATCGTTAATTTTGTGTCATCGTTTCTTGATGAAGGGTATATCCCATGTCTATTTTACTAATTTTACACAGGGGAATTAAGTTATATGAAAATCTTGTTCTTTGTTGCAACACCTTACCTCTCTATTGAATAGGGAATAAAAATATGTCGTCGCAAGCGTAACGAGGCATCATTATTAGTAATTGCAATAGTTATGTCAATGACAGAAGATCAAAAAGTTTGTAAAATTGGATTTTTTAAAGTTTATAGAGGGAAAGTAGAATCAATACTGATCCTGACGATATTCGGAACATATGTAGAATATTTATCACCGATAGCAGTGGTTCCATTCATTCTTCAGAAATTGGAAATATTTTACGAATTGTTGGCAGAAAGCCGAGTGAGAAGGAAATAGAAAATCTGATACAGTCTCATCCACCAAACGGTACAATTAAAGGTATTAAATAAGCTTTTCTAGAAAATGGATATACTGTTGAAGAAATAATGATATTTGCACAGACTGAGTTTATAGCTGATAAGGCTGAGCCAACTGAATATCTTAAATTTCTTCAAGATAAGCAAGGAAATATTAATGTCGACGAATTGAAGTTTGTGCTTAGGACCTTTGGCGAAGAACTTGGAGAATTCGACATAGACCAATTTTTGAAGATTATGCCCAAGAATGTGGACAAATTTTCAGCTGAGGACTTATCACAACTTTTAAACGGCTAACTATGAAACAGCTATTTAATTAACAACATATTAATTTAGATTAATTATAATTTGATTTTAAATGTTTGCTACTTACGATTAAAAATAAGAAAATCATCATATGATGTATTTAAAAAGTATAATATAAAAACAAATAAATTTCTTATTAGGAGAAATACTCCATTACGAAAACTCAATATATCTTTTAGTACTATATATATGAGAAAAATGGTAATTTTTAGCTGTTAAAATAAACAGAGGTTAGTAATGAGGTTTTAAAGTAAATTACTAATATATTTTGAAAATATATATCCAGAAAATAAACAAATTTTTCATTGCTATTGTGCTATTGTAGGGGATGTTAAATTTAGAAAGTTAATTGTTGCTTTAAATAAGCTGGCCTAAAAAAGGGATAATTTCAAAATTTATTAGTTATTTTTGACAAATAAAATTTTATTAATAAATTATTTTTTTTAAACGATACAAAAACAATTTTCTGTAGTTAATTTAATGGGGATTAAAAATGTCTTCTATCATGTTACAGAGACAAATATATATGTAAGTCTGTTTCTCCGCAACTCAGTGTATTAATTATTGAATTCCAGGGTCCACATTTTTTTAAATAGTATCTCATTCCTATTTTATTCTGAATTATTATGCTTTTTTTTATGAGAGAAACACTGCCATTTTAAAATTCTATAAAGTTAAGCACTAAACTTGAAGATTTTTTAATTGAAAAAATGGAAATAATCAATAAAACAAACTCATGAGACTAACACAATTTTTTTTAATTGAAAATTATGGAATTTGGTTTTTTTATAGAGAAGATAAGTTATATGCAATTTTGACAAATGAATTGATAATATCATATATAGTTTTTATGTTCCAGTGGCAAAAATTCTACGATTTGATCATTTTTTATATATGAAGATTTTCAATCCCTTTAAGACTTGATTTCCCTGATAATTTGAAGCCATATATATCTTCCTTTCCACTAATTGTATTTGGAAGTAGTAGAGTTAGAATTTTCAAACATTTAAATTATTATAAATATATTTTGTATATTAATTAAAAATGTAAAGAACCAATTAACTTTTTTATTTTATTAACATCGATAGCAGCGAAATTTTCTACAAAATTACACAGCTGTATTGGTTACTATTATGATTTGGCCTATTTACTTGTAAAAAGAAGAAAATTTTTTTATAAAAAGTGTCCTTCGATATAAAAGATATGTATTTTGTTTTTTAATCAATGTTTATTATGAATTACTTTAATGTTGTCATAGATGGCGATTTTGATATCTATGATTGAATACTAAAAATATCTTGGTCATATTATATTTTTCAAACTGTGAGATCAATTTTTAAGTTAAATTTTTCAAAATATGAGTAAATTTGTATATATAACTTATTTTTTATACTCTAGTTGGAAAAAATAATTTAACATAACATATGAAATGTAAAATCGATGCAATGAAAAAATAACATTCGTTTAAAAATATTTTACCTATTATTTTAAGAGCATTATAAATATTTTTTTCATATTTAATCTAACTCTACCAATTTTAAATTGATTGTTTCAATAATTGATTTATGGACTACTAAAATCGTTGGATCGTAGTAAGTTGTAAAGCTTAATAAAATATCTTTGTACTAATTTGCAATATAATGGGATAGTGTTATTTGCTGCCACAGTTTATGGAGTATTTCTTATGAATAGAGGATTTTTAAGTGATAGATTATTTACCAGATTAAATATTATATTTATAAATACACGAATATCAATAAGTACAGTAAGAAACATTATTCTAATGGCTCGTCCAATGCCTTCATCCTACCGATCCACTCCTTAGTTATTATTCTATCTAGAACGATCAGACTTCATTTTTTTCCTCCTTGTGGATATAAGTACTACCTTCACCTTCTGCAAACACTCTAAAATTATTATTGTATGCTATGGATTAATTCCACATCTACAATCTGAGACAAATAACCAAAAACAAGCCACTGTGAATTATATCGAATCTTAATTCATCTAAGAGAATAGATTTCACAGTATCTTCCCACCCAGATTATGGCATTAAACCTTAGGTATCTTTCATACACCAAAATAAGAGAATCTAATTTAAATGGCTTTTAAAAGTGTGGCAATGGATTTCAAAAATTAAATAATTTTTCCAGTGAAAGTAAAATTGAAAAATGCAGTATTTATGATAAAAATAAGATGTACGGTGCTTACAAACTTAGCGCATAAGGACGGCTGTGATTTTTGAAGCGGCATAATAGCGTATTTCAAATATTAGATTGACGTAAACTTCTCTTATGTTAGGTTAATGATCTCGGACCAGCATGATTCATGAGAAAAACGTGTTTTCATCTCCATGATTAGTTGATTTCCTTTGACGTTTTTTTAATATTTATTCGGTTACTGTCCCTATACATTCATGGAAAACAAATTTCGAGCCATAGAGATGCGAATACGAGCTTTACTTAGACTCTATTTCCAGAACAAAAACGTAGTAAATCATGTAATGTCGTCGATTGTTCGTATTGTATATCCAAAACACACAGCGGAAGAATTGAGGCTTTCTTCTATACCAAACTTGTTTATTATATTAAAAATTTTATCTGACGCTTTGGTTTAAGATCAAATTATAGAGAAGTGGTTAAAGCATGTGTGTATTCATCACGTCTGAAAAAATAATTATTAAATTAGTGGAATATAAATATCCCAAATTTAAAAGCAGAGAAAAGAAAATCTGAATAAAAATCGATATTCCAAACAGTTTTCATGATTTTTTTAGTGATTTCTTTGAGTTTAGATACTTTAAAATGATTTTATCACTATCAATATTATAGAGAAATGGATACGATTAACGTAAAAAACGGTATTAATGAGTATATTTTTCCTTGAGAAATGGGCTCAAACTAAAAATGAATTTCAAAATTAACATAAGACTATGAAACATAACTCGGATTACTATAGTGAGAATATAAGTAATGATAATGGCTAATTTCAAAAATTTAATAGAATAAATCAAGGGATGTTAATAACATAAAAATGAGTTCAAATATTAAACTGATACAGTTATAATAACTATTTTCGAGTAAAAATTTAAACCCTATGCAGTTTTTTGAACAACAATTCCATCACTTAAATGGATTATATCAGTAAAAAATTTTCAAGCGTTATAATTTAATTGAAAACTTTAAAATAAATAAAAGCAAAAATTACATAGTTTTTGAAATATTATAATCCCCCCATATTCTACAGCCAGAGATATACGATAAAATCTATCCATAGATTTAGGATTACCAGCTCGAATAGAGTAAGAATTAATAATGATTGAATGAAGGTCATATATTTGTTTTATTCATAAATTATCCAGACGAAAACCAATGAATATTCGATCTTATTTAAGCATCGAAAACGTAAAATTGGATTTAAATCATGGATAATAGAAAAAATACTACGTCTCTCAGTCATGGTTCCCGCAATACAAGAATAGATTCGGTATTTAATATAAATTTTTACATAGAGAAATTAGCAGTACAATATATTTAATTCAGTAAGAAATAATGACAAATTTCATAAGATTTTGGGGGATCCGATTGTAAAAACTTATTATGTTTAAATGAAGCCCCTCTTTTTATAAAATAAAGAACTGATCGCATAGATTGTGAAAGGGATGAAAGTACCTAATGTAAAAACCATAAGTAGTAGTATATCCTGTTCTTTTATCAATGAAAGGAAAATTTTTCAATATATGAAGCAAAAAACTGTATTAAAGTTAAAGTCACATTAATTCATTATCTATTCCTAATAAAAAAATTATTCACGATAAATGCTGGATGTGTTTCAAAATATTTCTTAATAACCTAAATTGATTTAAAAAACATTATTATTTAAATTTTAGCAAATTAAAACCGACCTAGTCGCTCAAAATTTTTCACAAACTTGATATACAATTTATTTTAAGTAAAGAAGGTAATGTCTTTCCACTGTTGGATTTTAATTGAATACGTATTTTAAGCTGGCAGTAGAGGCAAGTCCGCAAGAACCACCAACTTTTTGAAGATCAAGCAAAAATTATTGTAAATTATATTGTTTTAGAGGGTAGAAATATTTTAAAAATTTGTTCCGAAAATGTTTTAATAAGTCAAGGATCTTTGAACGTTGCATTTACATGAACTACTTATTTCTTCTAAATATATTAGACGAAAATTTTTAAAAGTGTATATTCCAAATAATGTTAGAAAATTGAAGGCTTAATATTACCATATTTTTTCAGATTAGTAAGTAAAAAACTAAAAATATTTAACTTAAAACACTTATCTATAATAATTTGGGGATTCGCCAAAACTTCGGAGATTGCATTTTTGGCAAAAATATAAAGTAAATTTAAGTATACTTAATTATCAAGGTATAAATAAGTGAAAGGAATTCTCGAAAGAAATATCGGAATCTCCCTTTTATATGAGAAAAATTTATCGATAATTTCCTGTACGGAGAATAATGACGTGGTGAAACCAAAATCAGCAATAATAACAATAAAATACGTCCAAACAAGATTTCTCTAAAATTTTTTTAACCGAAGGAATTTGTACTATTAATTTGGAATTTAAAAAATTTTCCTCAGATGCAGTTATAATAAAATATTATTTGAAACATCGTCAACCGGAAAGATTATTGTTCGTGAAATTTAAAGGATTATCCAAGTTCATCTAAGTGTGACAGTACTAGTACATACACTCCGCTGAGTTCTTAACGTTGGTTCTTTCCCTCTTTTTCACCTACATGAGATGGTACATATAGCTGCAATGTGTTCAATCCTATCACGGATTATATATAAAAAATTTTGAAATAATGAGAAAAGTACTCGAAAATTACAGAAATTTTTAGATAAATTTTAAATTCTATAGCTTCAATTAATTTGGTTTTGTAAAAACAAACATTTGGTGATTTTTGTATCCGCAAAAACTATGCAACATTCCGATAAGGATGTGGTATGAAACTGTCCATTCTAAAGTATTTAGGTATACAGCGTTAATGATCTTGCTACCTCAGCTATTCCTGCCTTTTAGAGTATATATATGTGATCTACTCACTAAAAAAGTAAATACTCTGGAACGATTTTTGGTTTAAACATATGTCACCATCCAGCCCACAATAACCACATACAAACCATTATCAAGTTGATAAGGTAAGCAACATGACAGTTTGAACATAATATTCCTTTCAAAACACACACCAGTCATGTAAAAGCCTCAAAAAACAACAATATCTTCAAAATAAGTCAAAACCAAATCTAAAAGAAAGATGAATCCCATGCTCAATTATAAAGCCAGATAATAATCTAAATAAAACCCAAACTTATTCAAAAACAGGATCGCGCATGATAAATATACGTTTCGCATATCTTCGTTTCGTCTATTTTCGTCTTAGATATTCAATATTTGAAGATCTCCTGAGGAATGGGGCAACATTTCTCGTTTTTTCCACCTATCAGCGATCATTTTCCAAGAACTGCAGGCACAAGGAAGAAGCAATTTCAGTTTCACGATGAGTTTGGGCATCTATCTTATAAGAAAAATATAGTGACCTTTACTGTTAGTCCGTATCGTCAAAGGCTCTTTCCATCTAATTACCTCAATAGCATTGCGTACTTTTTTAACAGGAACAGCCGTTGCTTTTTCCTTCTCGTGACGTTCAGTTTCACTGTTTCAATTCTTCCAGTGATTGTTTATTATGACTTTATTTTGCACGAAGGAAAGGACAAAAGATCTTTTGATAAGTATTATGTGAAAACACAAGAATAGATTAATGAAATAGTGAAAATATAAAAGTAGCTTTGTTTGACTTATATACGTGTTGTAAATACTTTATTGACGAGTTTTTTTAGTTCATTCCATTGTTTTGACGTTAATTTATTTGGAAAGTAATAAGTAGCATGATATTGGACGGTAAACGGTTTCCAGTTTAATTACGGGCAATGGACAGCTAAAGCGTTAAGCGGTGATTTATCCTGGGCTGAATTGATTTTTTTACTCAAGTCAATCTGCTTCGAAGCCTTCAAAAGTAATTGATTTCATACAAAATAACAAAATTTTTTTAGCCTGTAGGAGTTATTAAATGTTCATTGTGCCAGTGGATTGAAGCCACTATTTAAGATTTCTAGAATCCCCTTTTTTCAGTGTAGTTTCTGCTTTATCTTAAGCTTTGCTTTTACACTCCTTAAATTCAAACCTCATAGAAAAATTGCTGTTGGGATGCAAATTTTGTTGAAAATTCATAGTGAGAGTGTGTTCGTTATATTCTTAGCATATGCTTGACCTACACATCATATTATATCTTTATTCCCTAAATTTCTGGCACTAAAATCACCCAGGAATTTTATCGACAGTATTTTGTCCGAGGGGAGGCAGCTGCTTATATTATAAACTAAGAAACCCGAAGCTTGTCTCTAAATTCATGAAATGGTCCTTATAGTGAAAATTTATCACTATCTGAGCTAGGATATTCTCAATGAGACTCCACTAAACAGAACCATAACTCATGATACATAAAAAAA
>LDMZ01054812.1:0-21754 GCA_001455285.1 Sphaeromyxa zaharoni
GACCAACAACAAATTGATCACGAACCCGTTCATCAAATGCCGTTCCAAACATACAATTCCTTGTAGAATTTTTAAGTCTTACTACATATATGGCAAATTTTTCGTCGTCATCTCTAGTGACATTATGGAATCGATACCGTTCTGACAAAAACAATGATGTCCAACAAAGTAGTTTCTCAGGAATGCAAATATTTTGTCCAAAGGGATCTCAAGAAGGTTCGAGCCGCTAAAACCATCCGTCAGCACATCATATGTGGTTCCACCGACGTTATGCAGGAAAAGAATACGTTTGTGTTCTTCTGATACAATGTTGTATACCAAGCATCCCAGTTCAAATCTCGATATATAATTATCGAGGTTATTGCTCTCAGCGACAAAAGGGACAAACTTAAAATGGCTAAATGCAAAGTCATTTATCTGGTGAGAGTCCTTTCCCATTCTTCAGCCTTGTCGCCAATGTAGCATACAGTAAAACGTGCTATGCCGAAATCTCTCGACTCCTCCCATTTAACTACGGTAATTACTACACTACTGTCCTTTTCTCCTTTCCATCATGGATTGAATGTTCAAAAAGTATAAGTTCACAAAAGAAAATAACAGTGAGCTCACGTGGCATTTCCGCCTCGCCGCATCTACATATGTTTTATAGCTATCTCGGCGCGTGCGCGTTGTGGTATCCAACAGTATGGTGTCTAAGATGAGCCTTTAAAAGCAAAAATGGACTCCAAATTTTGGTTTCATTTGATTTAACCATCTTTTGAAAAATTTATTTAGTAAACATACCAGAACAAGTAATAAAATTTATTAAACAAACAATGTAGAGAAAACTGAGATATAAATAATTGAAATTCCGGTGTTGGGAAGTCCTATTTACACGTTTATCAAGGTATCAATTAGGTATGTCTGAAGATATTTTTGACTCAAAGAATGGTTACGTTTATGATAACTTATATAGATCATCAAACTTTTTCACATTTGAAACTATTTCAATAGTTATAGTGTCATCAACATATATTATATATTATAAATTTTCATTGATTCTTACAGTAAGTGTATAATAAAACTTAATAAGCATTAGCGTACTCTCTTTAGGATCTGAAAAATCTATATATATATATATATGTCTAAATAAGTATTCACCGCAGTAATTATCATCAAAAATTGCCTTCGAATAAAATAATATAGGTTAATCTAATTGCTTTTTATGAATCGTTTGAATTGCTGAATAAAATTCTTGTTTAGTAATATTGGAGTGAAATTTTAAAAAAATTGAAAGGCACTTTGACTAATTATGCTTTAGACAATTGTTATTTTTGTTGAATATTCTGAAGAGACCACAAAAGATGTAAGCCGAATGAGGTAATGCTCTTGTTGTTTAATTAAATTAATATTTCAGTTCATCTTTTACTGATAATTGTTATATAGCTTCATTAAAATTCATGAATTCAATCGGTACATATATGCCATTGAAATAAGCTGTAAGGGATATCTCTGATTCGACATAAGTATCTCAGGAAAAACTATAAGGGTAGATAAATTATCCAGTAGTAAATCCAAGATTAGTAATCATATTAAATATGTTTGATTTTGTTTTATTTCAAATTTTCCTAATAAATCAATTCATAATTTTTAAAAGATGTTTTGAAATAGTATAATATATTATCCAGAAATAAGAAATTCATTATTACAAAAAAATTTTATGATTAAAATAAATAAAAATAATAAACTATTTTATATGTGGAGACAAATGGTTCAGATTTATGATAGTGAATGTACGCTGAATTAATTATGCGTTGTTACATATATCATAGATGTTTTATATCAATCCTATAGAAAATCCAGATTTTTGTCTTTAAAGCAAATAATACACGATTCTATTATAAATGCTTTTTTAAGCTGTCTTAGCCATTCCGATAACTATTTAGACGTTTATGTGGTATGTAACATAGTTTTTATATTATAATATTTTTTGAGTGAGTATATGTACGCACGTTTATAGATGATTTTTACTATTTAATTGTTTTAGGAAGTCCTAAACTATCACTATTAGAATATTAAAATATTTTTGAATAAATTGAAAAAATAGCTTTTTAAAATTCGAAACTATACACAATATGACAGAAAAATTTTTTATATTGAATAATAATTGGTTTTTATAAAGTTTTTTAATTTACTTGTATGAACGAAGATTGAATTATTTACTATAGAATTGCGTGGCATATTTCGACGCTCAATTTAATCGTCCTCAGTTACGAAAATGAAGAGATAATCGGCAAGTCATCAGGCTTTTTTTATACTTATTTTAATAATTTCACACAAAAATAACTGGCAACAACATAATCGATCCCACTTAATGACAACACTACATGATTTTTAACAAGGTCGCGAGTTGTTGGGAATGCGAGCCCGTGCGGTAGTTGGTAATGAATCACCTGTTTCAAAATAAATTATTATAAAAATATACACTGCTAAATTTTTGTGAATAATTGTTGAATTAATCTTGTTGATTTCAATTACGTAGCATAGAACGGATACAATAGATTTCTATCATTTTAGAATCTGAATCCAGTTACTTAATATTATGCATCATCCGAACTTAAGTAAAAAATATACATTTCCTTGCTATTCATTTTTCCTTATAGTCATTGCTCTATGATACGAAGACCTTTGAAATAATTTTTAAACTATTTTATACCAAAATAGCCATTTTGGTAGGTTTTATGTTTTAATTATCAAACAAATTGAGATCCACATTAACTTTACATAAAATTCATTTTATCTCCGTTTCCATATCTAGTGCCAAACTGTCAGATTAGTTAGGAATACCTGTATGTCTTAATTTATGGTACTTTTAAACAAAATCAATTACCAGAATGTTTAGAGTGTATAATTTGGTTCAATTCCGCAATATACCTTTCCTGATTTTAATCTCAAAGGGAATTTACCGTAAGTTCCGGCCTATAAGTAGACGTTGCATATAAGTTGAGGTCTAAAACTTTGGCCTAAAAATCCGGATTTTGACATGTACCTGCCCGTATAAGTTAACCCCCTTCTCTGGCTTAAATCGCTTGGTATGAATTTTTCAGTCTGCACCAGAGGCGAGGCATAGCTCAGGAAATCTATTCAATAATCAACTACGTCATCAGCAGACGGTGTCATTTCTAACAATTTTTATTATTCGCTGTGACGTACCGGTAGTTGATTTGTGAATACCATTTCTTTAGCTACGCGTCAACAAATTTATTGATTGTTTTGTTCGACAAATTTTTTTCTAACCTTGCTACGCTCAGCTAGGAAATTAGTTGACTGTGATGGTCTGCTCTGCTGAAAGCAGAGTAGGGAAATACCAACAGGAAAGAGCAACACGTTTAAATTTATGCTAACTATCAGTTGACAGACTTGTTAAACAGTGAGACACTACTGTGCCACGTCGGGGCGAGGCAAAATGATATATTATATATGTGTAGAGATAGAAATGCGTTTAGGTTAGTGTACTTACCAAGTTAATGTAATTGTTGGGGGTTTACTGGATGTTGTTTTTTCTATCTGAATTATGCACCTCGTAACGTGAAATTATTAGCTAACTGATTGGACTATTATACAAGTAATCCGTGAGACCATTTGTAGCTGCGATATATGATTGTTTCTCGTTGCACACATGGAATAAGGGCGTCTTCCACACGTCTTTGAATAAAAGGCTTAAGCCACTATTATTCTGCACACACATTACTAAGCTGTATTGGTTTGGATGATAATGTAAATTTAATGTGCACTGATAAGGCGGTTTTTCTCACGCATATATAGTTCAAATGCGGTATGTGTGCGTGTAGAATAGGAGACAAGGTGGTAAATTGTATGACTGCTTTGTATGAAAAAACAATGATTAAATGTGGTATGAGAATTGGGGGGTTGAGGGCACCACATTAACCAATAAGCTCTGAATAAATTTTTAACTGTATATCCGGTTTAGTCAGTAACAAATATTTCAATAATTATTAATTGTTAAACAATTGTAGATTATAACTACAGATAATCGTACAATTATTAGTACGCCTGAAAGGAGAACGGTAAGTTTGTGTTGTTTTGTATATTCTAGACAGGCACAATATCCGGCCAGCCACAAAGAAAGATGAAATATGATGCAGCATACAAAAAAACAGTCGTTCAGTCAACCAAAGACAGCAGCAACAGCGCAACAGTCTGGCACTATTGCATAAATGAAAAATTGGTCAGAGATTGGAGGAAGGCAGAAAAACTATCAAAGAAATGCCTTCAACCAAATGTGCCAATTGTGGCAAAATCAAGAAAAATGGCCAAGATAAGAGAAGGAAATAGTGACATGGGAGCTATCTGAACGTCAATGTACGAGAATCGTAACAAAAGCCCTTATTCGACAGAAAGCTTTACAATGGACAGCTAATAATAAAAAAGACGGCTTGGATTTCACGGCAACAGTTAGTTGGTGTTCCCGTTTTATGCATCGTCATGCCCTGGTCATTCGTCAAAAGGCAAAAAATTTTCAACAGCTACCTAAGGATTCGGACAACAAGATTACGCAATTCCAGACCTTCGTCATTAATCAAAGAAAACGAAATGCCCCAAATTGGAAATATGGACGAAACAACATGCTTTTTATGTCATCGGCAACACTGCAACTAATAAAAAAAGTGTGAAGACAGTTCTGGTGAAGACAACAGGGCATGAAAAACAACACTTCACCGTCGTATTTGCCTGCCTCGCTGATGGAACGAAACTGCCACCGATGATAATATTTTAAAGAAAAGAGATGCCAAAAGACAAATTTCCACCAGGATTCATAATTCATGTACAAGGAAAAGGATGGATGGATGATAGTGGACGCGTCAACTGGATTAACGAAGTGTGGGGCCGTCGGCCAGGCGCCATGCTTAAACTCAAATCATTGTTATTGTGGGACACTTTCAATTCACGTTTAACGGGTACGGTGAAAAAATAATTAAAATTGACACAACAGATATGGCGGTGATTCTAGGTGGATGAACATCTGTGCTGCGACCTCTGCATGTATCGTTAAATAAACAATTTAAGGATTCGATGCGCACCAAGTGGAATAAGTGGATGGCATTAGGTAAAAAACATATACTACCGCTGGAAATATGCTTGCTGAAACTTTGCCTACAGTATGTCAGTGGGTAAAGATTCCTGTGACTCTATTGATCCAAAACACATTGTCAACTCATTCAAAAAATGCTCAATTACCAATGCGTTGGACGGTACGGAGAATGATATGTTTTGAAAGAGGATGACGATATCTCCTGATCATCAGTGGAACATGACATTATTCCAGAAGAGCATCCTTCCGATGACAATTTGAATGTTGAGGAATGGGACTTTGTGTTTGATCGATCTCATGTTGAATAAGATTACAAGTATTTTACTATTTTATAAATAAATGATTATGTTATATCATATAATTTTTACTTGCGATGGTTTCCTCGAATCTGAACTTACTAGAATTCATGCCATGAAAAACGTCACCGCTGTATAAATTGAGGATGAATTTTTAAACTTGAAATTTGGTGTAAAATTTTCGATTTATAGGCCGGAATTTACGGTATATACAAATTATGGTATTACTTTGTTTTCCATTTATCAGATAAAAATTAAGTTATTCTCTAATAACCAAAAATACGTGTTGATTTTTTCTTATACAAGAATATAAAATACAAACTCTAATCACCAAACATCAATACTCTATACACCGTTTCATTTTTTGTTATTGAAAATTAGTTTTTTACCAAATTTAATTAATTTTTCAATTGAAAATATAAGGTTTCTAAGTTCTAACCGAAACTAAAAATGAAATATATAGGAATTTTTAAAATATTATAATAGTACATTTTATCAACCTAAAATATTCGTTTTTGTGTCAAATTAAGTATAGGAAGTGCTTTTTACTATATAAAAAAATATTATTTTGAGGTGCACGGTTATCTAGTTTTATTTAACTCTTTGAACCACCCTATTCCCTCTATACTACCTTTCGGTAAAAAAAAGAATCGAAAATGATTTTATTATTTTTCTATGTGGGATTGGGTTTTTTCTACATCATTTTACGTTATAAATACTTTCAGAAGTAATCTGCATCATTTGAAACAAAAATTAAATAGAGAGGTTTTATCTTTGGTCCTTTTATAACATATTTTTTGCATTCACTCTTACGGACTTGGAATCTAAAAGGCTAGTTGGATAAAAATTTTGTCTATTTTGGATAAGTATACAATTCTATGGGTATCCAAGGGTTAAATCATTTTCTTTTTGTAAAACTAAAACAGGTAAACATCGATATAAGACGCATCGATAAAGCGCGATAGGCTCTTGAACCCCAAAAAATCTATGAATTTAAAAATTTGACTAAAAATTAACATATAAAATCGGTGTAAGGCGCAATCAGATACAACGCGGTTGAATTTTTTGGACCCAAACTAGCGTCTTATATGGATGTTTGACTGTATTTCTTTTTTGAAATAATCAACTAATTCCCCAAAAAATGGGATATATTTTTTCCGATTCAATGGTTTATTAGTGATAAGAATACATAAAATATTACTTTAATCACTTGCTAAAAATATCATTTTATTTTTCATAAATCCTACTACATCATTTAATTTCTAAGCCTATTTTTTTGCCTAAAACATGATTTTTGTGAATAAACTCATATTTTTTGGCTGGAAATACAAAGAAAAATTGTTAAAGTAGCTAATGCTAGAAACTTTCCCTTTTTATTCATCCCGTATAATTTAATTTATAAACTTAACATATAATAGCAGCCCGATCTAAATCACACATCTAACTATATTACCTAAGTTATTTACTGCATTCAAAATTAGTTAAAATTTTATTACCGAATTTTTGTGGACGTGAAATTGTATTTATCCATGTAAAACTCGATCATTTAATAATTATTTTCAAATACGAGTAATAATGAGGTTTATTTTAAAATAACGACATAAAAGGTTCAATTTAAAGGGAAAACAGGAAATAATTTAATTTTTATTAAATCGAAAAAATTATCTGTGGCCCAGATTTTTATGCTTAGCCATAAAAATCTTAAACTAAAAATGAAGGTTAGATTTATTACTCTAGAATATGAATCACAAGATCATTTCCTGTATTATATTTCTGACCCTCGCTATCTTATAAGAAATTTTTCAACAAAATCGATTAGGTACGGGAATCATTTTCATATAAAAGGTTTAACAAATATTAGTGCTATTTTATTTTAGATGACAGGCTTTACTCTATTTGTTAACTTATTTATCATTAGTCCTCTACCATAATTTATGCAAGATACATTTACCACTTGAATAGAAATACTTTTCATAGATTAATAGGACTTTATTTTTGGTTTAATTATTATATCGCTATTAAAAAAAGTTATCGTCAATAACTCAAAATTTAAAACCACTGTGGAATGAGTTATTGATCCAAAATATGAATTGGTCTCAAACCGGAATATAATTCTTCTCTTAATATCTTTATTACTTTTATTCTGATATTAATACACAATACAACCCTATATTATCTATTATAACACTACATGTATATTTTCATTCATGCTTACGTGATTTCAGATATTCGAACATTTATGACATGAATATGCCTAAAAAATTTCGACAACATAAGTTTGACCAAATATACATAAGAATCTTTGAACTATCCAAAAACCGGTTTTAAATATTTTGGGAAATTAGTAATACTGAACAAAATTAAAAATTCTGTTTATCTTTGGATTTTGTCCAATTGAATTTGTAAAAACATAACTACAAAATTATAAATAATTCATGAAAGGTTCAAATTAAGTTAGACAATAAAGCTTTCGTTGTTATCAAATTCAACTAAAATTCAAGGTACTTACTTCATAATCTTCCTTTTAAATTATAGTTTCAAGTGCGACAACAGGAAAATTCATGAAATGTACAAAAAAATAACATCCGGTATAAATTTTATTCGCTGACTAATGCTAAAATTATCTTTTTTCATTGTAGATTTTGTACTTAAAAAATAAAATTTAAAGACATTAAGGAAATTAACATTTGATTTTGGGAAGTGTCATTAGTATCGAAAAATGATATTTTACAATACAGGCAGTGTTACGCTTACATATCTCCCTTTTGAAAACAGCATTAGGTTATAATTGCTTTTTACCAGATTCATTCTCTTAACTGCTGAAAGAAATATTACAAAAATATATTAAAAACATTTATAATTCATCTTAAAGCAAAAGAATACACCACTCAGGAATTTTACGATTAAGACGGATCGTAAACTTCGAAATTAGCAAGAGTGTAAAACTTAGCTGTTATGTTGACTTTTACTAGACAAATAAAGGATAGAAACTGATACAATTTTATTAAAAGATATATTTGAAAAAGTTCATTTGATTGATTTTCTGAGTGCTAAATAATTATTTTGTTTCAAACTATTAAAAAACGATTATCAATTATGAAGGATTCGAATTTTTGGGCTTTATAAATAGTGTCTTTAAGTTTTGTGATTAATACAATTTTTTCCAGCTTATAGTTAAAAATATACAGGTATAAAAGAAGAAAATTGTAAATTATCGAATATCACATAATATTCATAACTAAGGTAAACTAAAGTGATGTTCGAAATTTTATTTACCATAAAAAAAATTAACTATCAACGTAAATTGAACGGACAAAATTAGTCCATGCAAAACAAGACTCAACAGCTTCAACCGTTATAACTCTACGATTATTCATACATTTTTTCATTGTTGAAATCATATTTTCTGTATATGTAACGTGTTTCTGCATTATTTCCTGATTCATTGGCCGTATATTTGTAAAAGATAGATTGATCGTATTAAATTCTGTTTCAAAAGCTTTCAAGGTCTCCATTATTACTCTTGCAATGGATTCAATTAAATCACTATGTAAAGGATCCGCTACTAACCATTGAATAAACTTCTATGCAAAATGAAACAAGAAACAAAATAAAACCTCAAGAAGCTGAACCATAGATTGCATAAATGAATTTCGGGAATTAATATCGAGACGTTTACTGTATGAATACAGTAGTGATTCCAGCGAAACACAGGCTGAAGTTTGAATTTGGATATCGTTGCTAAACTTTAAAAATAGAAATTAAATATATTACGTATAGAGCGAGGTAATTATGCAGTCCAAAATTGAATTAAACACATCAATCGAAACAGTAAACGCATATTCATCAAAATAGTCAACTAGTCCAAATACAAATTTATATAAATTGTTATATATTTTTGGAATCTGAGAATATAACAAAAATATACGTAGTTTACTTTAAATTGTTTTTCAGTTGAAAACGTTTTTATATAAGTAAAAATTTTTATTAAATCCGAGAATATTTCTGATAAGAATTCTTCACGATATTTTCCGAATAAGTAGTTTGTTCCATCATAAAACCTTTCCAGATCTTTCCCTAAATATAATATGTACTTCTGTCTTTTCATTTTAGCTTTTTCATGCAATACGAAGTGTTCCGCAGATAGTTCTGGTGCACACGTTTCTGTGATGCATTAAAATTATGAAAGTTTTACAACCGTTTTGATCATAATTTTCAAAACAATATATGGCAGTCCTAATACAATCCAATATCTCTCTTATCATTTTCTAAAAATAGTTTGAAAGTATAGGTTTATGATAAAAACAAAAGTTTAGAGATTTAATGAAAGTAATTACAAAACTCAGATTATACAATTATCTTAAAATTTAAGAATAAAATTTTCCTCTTTTCAGCAACAAAAATATAATAGAAAAAAATGGCAAAACAAAACATACTCTAATTAGTTATACTAAATAGGCTATTAAAAAGAAAAAAAATAAATTAATCTAAATAAATTTAGTAAAAAGTAACAAATAAGTTGTTATTGGGTAATTAAAATACAACTTTTATTAGACATTAGTTTAATCTTTTTATAAACCAAAATTAGATTTTAAAAAAATATTACAAAGTTAATAATATACGATTTAATAATAAATAAGTAGAAAATGATATTTTTTTATATATAATCTGAAATTAAATGATTTTAACTAAAAAGATTAAATCGTGGTTAACACCGTAATGGGACATCTAACTGTTTATATTTAAAATTATACCTTACATAAGACTGATTAATAGGTATATTTTAGGATAATTAAACAAATGGTTAGGTAACGGAACAATTTAATCAATAGTATCCTGGTTTTAATACTTTTTTGCTAATTTACTTATCAGTAGAAAAGGAAAGTGAAGAAACATTACACAAAGCTTTATATAAAAAATAATTATTAAATCTTAGCCTCAAACTATACGAAAAATTCATACAATGTTAATCAGATGAAATAGAGCAGTTCCATAAAAACGTGATTCAGTGTAAAGAACAATCTAAAGAGTGATTCCAAATTTGAGAGATGTGAGCGTTACAAGAATCGCTGGAGCAATTTCAGAAATCTGCGGGAATGATATAATTTATAGAAAAGTACAAAAAGGAAATAAATATATATAAATTGAACACTTGTTTAAATGTATCTTTATCCAAATTTAATACTACGTATCTAATTATATCAAGGGTCTTAAAAAATAAAAGCATTTTTATCTTATGTTCACCTCATATATCGGCATTATTATCCTTTGTGATAAGTCCTGAATAAATTAAATAATACACATAGCTTTACCACATGAAAATTTTATTCCATTAATGACAATAATCGTAAAATAATTAAAAACTTGAGGATGTAAAATACTGATTATTGTAGCAAGAATACACACTACATTTTACTAAGCATAATGGGTTGGAGTGCAGCAACAAAACCCAAGTGGAAATTTCATTAAAAAAATATTCGATAAAGGGTACCTCGATGAGGCGAAAGAATACAAACTAAAACTGAATAGAATAAAATCTCCTAAACTGATATAATTGGATAGATGAGGAATCATCAATTGTAATTTAAAAATGAAATATGGATTTTGATGCTAAAATAATCTATAATTTTATATAAAATTGATATTTCATCAGTATTAATAAATTGGAACATTAGCAAACACTACTAACCGTGAGTAAAATACTTTGAACATCAGATATGCATAAATATAACGCTTAAATTTGTTATTATTTAAATTCAAACATTTGAAGCTTGATATTGTGTTCATTCGAAAATTTTTGTTATAAAATTTCCCAACGTCAATCAATTAACATAAATAATTTGCTATTTGAGCCTGCTAAGCTATCAATCCTGATTGTTAAGTTTCAGATTATTTCATTGTTTTTGATATTTTATTAAAATAGGAATAGAACAGGAATTTTAATTGTCTGATATAACGTCTTTATGGTGCATTTCATAATAATTTTTGGTTATATGGTCTATGGAATAAGCGAGCAGATAAACGTAAAAGTTAAAGCAGAAAGGCGTTTATAAGGAAATAAATTACAACAGGTGAAATAGTATAAAGAAAATTAATAGTATGAGAATAATATTTGACAGATTCAACCATCCCTGCAATTTTTTTTAAAAACGAATCAGTTATATATTTAAGGGAAATATAGATTAATATTTAATACCTAGTATGTGATCAATAAAGACTTATTTGTTACGGTTTTTATTTCTTAGTTTTTTAGATAGATACTCTATCCACTTTCAGATAAGCGCTGAACGTTTCTTACAAATATTTGAAGAATAGAGTATGATAAATGAAGCAGACACTTAAAGATAACCTTCATATTTACGAGTTGATCGATTATTTACTTGAAGTTACGGATACTTCTAAATAGATATATAATGAAACTACAACTAATATTGAAGACTTTGTCAATTGGTAAAATTAAGCATTAACTTTTTATAATATAATATATTTGAAAATTTATAAGAGATAATGCTAAAAAAGTTAAAATACAATATTATGTCAAAAAATATAAAAAAAAAAGGTAGCTTTTATTTTTCATAAAACATATTTTTATTACAGACAATGTGATAAACATATAGTCGATAGTTTATCAGTTTTTTGGAAATAATATTGATTTCTACAAGTTTTCATAGAGTAACAAGGGATTAAGGCATATAATTTCATAAATCAAGAATAAAAAATTATTGAACACACTTAGGAAGTGTAAAACTAATAGCAACAAAAAAATCTGTTCATCCGGCAAGATTTGTCAGTTCATTTTCCTTTAAATGAAATAATTTCTGTTAATAATTTTTTATCGCATTTTCCAAGATGCATATTTTACATTTACTTATAACAGAATATTTAAAACTCCAATACAAAATTATTTTACCACATTTACATGGCTGCATGTCCGAAGAGATTAAAGTGTAAAAATCCACTCCCATAACAGTAAGATAATATGTAGTCATCAAAATGCGAAAGCACGATATAAAAATCTTTTATAACGGTATAAATATATTATTCACTGTATATTGATTACATGAAATAAGTAATAAAGTTTAGTGCTAAAATAGCAATTACTTATCAATATAAGATCATATATCAGTTTCTGATAAAATTATTAGTTAGAATAATTCATGCAATAATATAAGAACTTATATTACAAAAGTTTTATTTTATAGTAGAACAAGCAGTAAGGTAATTACGTGTTTTTTATTTAAGATACCTGAAACCAATATTTAAGGTAATGAATTTAGTTATGAAGAACATAAATTATTTATTATGCCTAAAAAACATTAGTTAATAATTGTTTACAGTTAAATATCTCCCATCCGTGATTTAAATCAAGTTTTGTCTATTGACCTTCAATAAATGGTCTGATAAACGTTCGAAGAATTCTTTTTATTGGTTTTAACCATCGATCTAGCATATATTGTCTATTAATTCGAGTATTTTCATGCATCCTCTCCATCCATTTTACCTAATTCAAACGATCTGTAAGTCGCTGGATGGGAAACAATAGCCTATATTTTTAAGCACTTTCAAATATTAAATTTGAACAAATAGCTTGTGAATTAGATTATAGGTCACATTATTAAAAATACTATATAACTAAAAACTTTCTCTTATCATTTTTTCGAGAAGTAGTAGCCTAATACCCACAAATTAGAAGCTATCTTTATTAAAAAGATTTAAAATCATTTGGTAGGTGGACATGGTATTTTCTGGACTTTTTGGAAAAAATCGATGTCAATTTTAAGACAGTTTTCAAGCATACCATCGTTTGAACATTAATTACCATGATATGCGATTTTAGATCATTCAGCTAATTCTATTTGTATTTTCCATTAAAAACCTGTTTCAAGAACGGTTGCTTCATTCGTATTTGGATTATGAAGTTACTAATGTTCCGGAGTATTACTAACAGTTAAAAGGGCTCAAAGGATAAATTTTGACGAAATTTTTTTTTAGAATTCGTTAAGCTTGGAGGTAGTAATGAAAATAGCAGCATTGGCAACCTAGGCATATGTTACATTTTTTTACTATTATGATATTATAAAAAAATTATTTTTATATTCATTTATGGTGGATAGATAGGTGGAGCACAAAATATTCAAAAAAATATTATTGGGTAAAATTTGTAACTTGCACGTAAATATAGCTTTTATCCTCAAAATTCTAAACAATCGTAAAATGTCAGTAATAACCCTATAAATTAAAAAGTTAGTATTATCGTATTAAAAACATTTATTATTGCTAGAAATATTTTTTTCATGCGCTTATTACTTTATTCAGTGTATATAGCCAAATAATTTAATATATTCATTCACTATGATCTTTTCATTAATCGAGAAATGGCTCCTTTCAATTTGGCAGCCATTCTTGGTTAATCTCTAAAATTCCATACGAATACCTGTTTGAGATTCACACTCGAATCCGTGATCAGTGAAGAATGACACTAAGACGTGAATGCCATAGTGATTTCAGACTTATGAAACTGCATCATTTAACACAGTAATTGTTACCATTTTCTGGCAAAAGTACCTTTAACCATTCTTGCAAGATGTACTCAATAAAAGTATTAACAATCACTCATTGAAAAACTGTTGGGAGCAACTGATTTAACAGAATACTTTTCTACAAAATGGTGAAAACATGTCCTTTTCTTTTCCTGATACTACGCATTTGTTATATGTCTATTAACAGATCTGGAAATTTTTCTTAAAAGTTTTGGAATAACTATTATTGCAAATAAATGAAAAACATAACAGGGTATAGTGTTTTTGTAAGAAAATGTTTGCGCATATTGGACAAATATAATATTAATGGATAAAGTAAATAGGTCGTTGGGAGGTAAAACTTAGTTGTTAAGTTTTAATATAATGAAAAAATTAAAAATTCATCAGTTGTTACTCTTATTCATAAACTGGCCTGTTGTCACTTTTGAGTTAAAAAGGCATATATGGAATATTATCAAATTTTTAATCTAGAACTCTGTTAAAAATGAGCTGTATCGCGGTATCTATTAAAAATACTTCCAGCTTTAATTTTTCAATATTATTGTACTATATATAATAAAATATTAAATTTTAAACTCTTATATTTAGAAAAAAATATATTCGAATAACAATCCTATAAAACCTATTTAAATTCATATAATTAAGCAAGAACTAATCTAATTATGGTTATGCAGCCAAATTATCTGTGGTTTCATCACAAAAAATACATTTTAGAACTTTTTTAAAATTTTATGCCGAATAAAGCCAGATTAATCAGCTTGCAGCAAGATATTGATAAGAAAAATAATTTAAATTAATATCAGCGTTTTTCGAATAATAGTTTATGAAAAATATATACGGAAATGATAAATAAAGTTTTTTTGAACATTTTGTTTCAGTAATGTTCAGTTACATTAAAAACATATAGTTATATTAAGATTATAGGATATAAATATGTTAGCTAAAAAGATGAAGCTTTATAATTGACAAAAAATTTTATTTCAAAATATTCTCACGAAATGTATAGTTTTATTTTGAACAAATACTAAAATAAATATATAGCCCGAAAACAGTAAAAACAGCTTTAACATTTTTTCCTGAAAAAGTATCTGCATCTTGTTATATGCTATTTTGTTTATTCAAAATTTAGTATTACTCTAATATATTCAATATTCCTATTAAAAATTGTCATTAAAGTAAAAAAGGAATGATGAAACTATTGGCTATAATAAATTTATTAATAAAAGCTGTACAATAGCAATTTAACGTGATAACAATTAAATAGTGTAAAAACTATCCTAACTACAAAAAAATTCTTAACATTTATAAGAAAAAAATTGATATACTTCTAAGATTATATACTCACGTAAAAAATTTAAAACTACCTGATTAATTATTAACTCGATAAAAATTTAATAAATTACATAATTTTAAAGGTTTACATACCTCGGTGCTGTTACTAGCAAAAGCAGTTGACAGAATGCAATTAAATATGTCACAAAACATACGAAGAAATATGAAATTGCAAATATGGAAATGAAAATTTTCTTTAAGCAGTTTCAAAACAGAAATACAAAAAATATCGTAATCAGTCGTAGGTTTCATGAGGAAATCATTTCGCTTAGCCAACGGAAGTATAATCCCCCTAATGAAATATAACGTAACTATCCATTTACAATCTCCTTCGAACAAATTTGAAGAAAAAATGTAATTTCTTGAAGAAAGTATCGGTACATCCATTGAATTCATATAATCCATAACCTAAAACAATAACTAATATGAAACTGAATAAAAGTACTTTATTGTTACAGTAAACAGAATTTTTTCGATGGAAAAATAGGGATCCGATTGTAACAACTATTTCAGATACAATGGAAAAATGAATTCGATAGTTAAACATGTTATTACTTTTAAAGAAATCTAAAACGAAAAACATTTTTTCCATTAATTCAAGGTATTTTTCATCCTCTAGTCTGACAAATTTTATCAAAACAGATAAATTGATAAAACCGGTATTTCTCTGTAGTCTTTACTAGATTTTTTATAAGAGTTAACGATTTCCGAGTTATACCATAATCTGTCAAGCAGAAACTTTCAATAATGATTAATATTAGATCAAGGGTATTTTCAATCAAGTTCTTGCTATCTACATCGTCAAGTCCGATATTGTTTAAAAATAGCTCTACGTCCCCATCTGATGAGGTTTCTAGAGGTAAGAAGCCTTCAAGAAAGCCTGTTGGAAAATATTTCAGAAATTTTAATAACGAATCAAGACATAATGACCGTAAAAAATCCAAGTGTGAAAGTGAAAATTTTAAAGTAAGAAATAATCTCAAACAAAACAGACTTTTTAACAGAATTTGTAGATTTAAATTAACATTTTCAATATATGAGAGAAATTCGTTTGGAAATACATGAATGTTCTTGGAACGTTCTAAATAAAGCTGAACGATTTTTTTATTAAACCCAAAAGAGCCATCAAATGAGGAGGATTCAGAGTCGGATATCATTCCATAATCAGTTTGATCTACAAGGCAAATAAGCATTATTTTTGACATAATAAATAGACCATCCAACGCCGTAGAACAAACAATTGCAGATTCCTTATAATCAGCAGGGCCAAACCTTTGGGATTCAAGCAACAATTTAATATTTTCATCAAACATACTAAGAATTATTTTTTTAAAAGAATTTGAAGCAACGAATCCAACATAATATGATTTTAATTTCGAAATTATTTTTTTATAGGAATTGAAACAATCATCTGAATGGCATACGGTTAAACTTTCCTAAAATATCATATATTTTAAAAATGAACAAACGTAGGAAAGAGGAACCAGAAAACCAATTGGCTTTCTTATGTGAGCTTGAATAAAAAACAAATTTACATCAGCTAAGACTTTACTGAAATTTTTAAAGTAATCTTTCTCCGTTCCAACAAGATCACTGAATCCCTCTTCTCGAATTCCAAACACAACCCTGCAAAGATAGTATATCGAGTTCGATATGTCATCATTATTTTCATCATCCTCCTGTAAAACTTACGATAGTAGATTGAAAACCAACATCGATTGTTGAGTGAATTTCAGTAAGGTGGCGCAATGCAGATATGATCAGGTTGTAGTTTTGAGCCAGTTTCATTTGAATTAGTTTTCTTCTCGAATTCGATCGTCGAACGGTCACATGAATATCAGTCAAACGATACACAGAACGACATAGAACCATTTTTACATAGTTATCATAATGCAAAAATGCTGTTTGAAAAAACTAAAACATTCAAGTTAACAGGTTTAACATATAATATTACACCAAACCGTATGATATAACATCAAAAAAAATTCAACTACTGTTACATGTTAAATTTATTTACACATAAAGTAAAAATAAGGCCAATTTTAGTTATATAATTATAAATAACTTGAATAAAAAAACTTACCTCTATAATACTGTCCAGAAAGAACTGAATATGTTGTAAACTATAGCTTCTTGAGTCATCTTCATCAACAAAATCTGCAATTCCATACAGTTCTATACATTCTACGACTATATGATTGATTTCCTCTTGATTATAGGCTGTGTAAAGAATCTTCAAAGTAACATTATAGCATTAATTATAAAGAAACCTTAAAAAGTATGGCCATCGGATTGATTTCAATTAAAAGGTCAATCCAATCACGAACAATAGGAAACCCAGATCTCCAGTTAAAAATCTTTTTGTTAGTATTCCTATATATTCCTAGTAAAAATTAACTTTGGTAAGCTATTAAACCTTTATCTGGAAAAAAACACCATAAGAGAAGCTTGTTACAAACAATCAAAAATAGTCGTAGATAATTCCATTCTAACGTATTTCGATCAGGAATGGTGGACACAAATCGATACAAATTGAAGAAAGTAGTTTTAAAGATCGATTTCAGGAATTGACCCTGAAAATCAATTTTATATCCAATATAGTCGTTTTCAGCAATGTACACAGAATTCACTTTGAAATGGTCGTACTCGTCAATCAATTCTTGAACCAAAATTCCGAATATGAAGCTCTATTATATATATATTTATAAGTTAATAAAAGCATATTTTTTACACAGATATATTTAAAATATTGGGTTTTTATATATTTTTAATTAACACAACAAAAAGCATATTTCTAACAAGTCACATTAGGAAAAAAATTTTAACCGTTTCTAGAGATATTATGATAAAGCACTTTGTGATTAGTAAATGGTTTAAAGAAATATAATGATATACATATAAAAATAATTTAGTTATAAATCTACTGTATTGATTTAAATTCCGGATGTTTCAAAACTAGACCAAACCCATCAAAAAACGTTTTAACATACACCAGGATGCAAACGCTTTTAGGTCAATGTGTCATTTAATATATGCAAACATAAAAATGTATCAAAGCTTCATTTACACCATTAAATTGGTTTATCAAATTTTTAGGTGAATACTACATTGATATAGACAGAAAATAATACAACATAAACGAATTATTGTTTTTATTATGATGGATCACTTTTTATAAAATAAATGTTAAATTAGCTGAAAATTCAATTTAAACCTTCATGAAATGCTAAAACTTATAGAGAAACTATGATAGCAAACCTGTTTTCATTCATGTTTAATTTTTTGATGTGATTGAAATAATATTGCCAATTAAAATTTTTTTATCCATCCAAAATATTTTTATTATAAAATCTCACTCAAAAATTTTATCATTTTGAAATTATCACTTCTTTCAGATAAAAACAGCTAGATAACATATAATTTAGGTCTCAAAAGACATCCCTATACTCCTTAACGTTATCAAACGGTATTCCAATCTAAATTGGGGGCTAGGCAAAATATCGTTTATTTTACTAGAAGAGCTGCTAGTCATTTGTTTTTAATTTTTCGCTACAAAAAAGAAAGTAAAAGTAAATCACAGTTTCGCTACCCATATGCTATAACATGAAGGTATATTTGTAACCTTTTTATTACAAAAGACATAAAAACCATTTATTTCTATATAATCCATTGATAGAAAATATTAGGTTCCATCTTATACATTAGCATGTTAAAGAATGGAATTAATATTATACCAATTTCAAATGTAACAAATAAATTTATGTATTTTTTAAACCACTTTTCTAAGTTTGTGATGCCAGATTTTAAATATTAAAAGTTTTTCCCCAAAACATCATGAATGATTTATTTATTAAAACATGTAAATAATTATCTTTAGATAACTAAAAGCCAGTATTTAATATTTTTTATAGAAAAATCCATATTTATAGTACTTAGAAATATATAATTTCTTTACTCAACCATAGCACTTAAATTTATTAATTTTCTATGCTTGATTTCAATACTTTGATAAAAACTTCGGCTTTTTCTTAATTAAACAATGAAATAACTTTTTTAGCAATATAGAGAGAAACAATATTTACCTTTATTTCATATTCTTTAGTTTTAAAATTGATAAAAAAATAATTTCATAAAATCTAATACCGTATATAAATACTGATATATTTTTGATTAATTATAATATTGTAAAACCATTAAGGCTTAAAAAATCAATGAAATCAACCATATAAGCCACAATTGGTAAAATTTTATTTACGTCAAGGCATGACGTACTATGACACTTAAGGAACACGAAGGTAAAAATTGATCGTAACAAGGCAATCATAGGGAATGATTCCATGTTGATTCAAGATCATATTAAAAAAATTAATGTGGTTTATAAAGTTTTTTGAAAATAGATGTAATAATTTATTAGTACAAAATTTGAAATAGTGTAAGTCACTTATGCAATAGCGGTTCATTCTAGCAACAAAAAAAAATAGTTTAGAACTTTCATTAGATAAAAAAAGCTAATTTAGCAATGGACCATGAAATTATAGGCAAATTTGACTCGAAGAAAGATTTCTGTGTACTAATCCTTATGAGATTTTTTATCAGCATAAAAAAATATCAAAAATAAACAAGGAATCGATATTGTGGTAAAAAAAATAGTGGATTTAAGGCTATTTAATCATAAATATGTCGATATCGTATAAATATTATTATTATTTTTATAAAGAATAGTTTGTTTTCTGTAATAACCGATATGGGTCAATCGAACCCAATAATAATAACTTTATGACTGATTCAAACCCGCAAAAAAGTATTAATAATATTATTAACATAGACTTTTCAATTATAGAGATTTTTTTAGCAACTTAATATGTTAAAAAGTAATCAATAATAAAAAAGCTACCCTTTAAACTTTCATTTGTTAGCATTATTTCCTTTTAATGAAAAAAGGAAACCAAACCAATGCAAAATAACTAACATGCATGTGACGGCATCAACCTCCGATTGACCAAAGTTTTTTATTGTGATCACTGCAAATATAGAATAAATCTGCACACATTGCCATAAATTTATCTGATGATACTAATCTTGAACTTGATAAAATTATAATTTTTTATAATAAAAACATTCAAAATTTTATTTATTATTATGCATCAAACAAATTTTAGTATATGATAAGACGTTTTTATCGGAAAAGGAAAAATGTCATTTTTTCAAAAATATGCACCAAATATTTTTAATGTTAAAGATACCAAAACTGTTCTAAAATCTAATTCAGGGATATATCTACAAACTAAATTAAGATTCACAATTCTTCTTAAATCATGGAGATCGGTCTAATATAACGGCTTTTTGAACTCTTTCTAAAATATATAGAAAACGATAATTTCTGTATAAATTTTAACCTCTAAAATGACTCTCACAAAAAAAATTATTAATAGTTTGCGTTTTTGAAGAGTACACTAATTGTTTTAATATGATAATTTCTTCAACTAGAAATGGTTTATTTAGGGAATAGTGAAAAAATTTAAAAATAATTCTAAAATACAATCAAAAAGTAAGTCGTTATAATCCATCGGGAGTGTGATAATTCTTCACACATATAACAACTTGAAAGTTTTTTTATATTTTGAAAGATGGAAAGAATAGCAATAAATTCATTTATAACATCTAAGAAAACAGTCAAAAAATATGGTTTTAAGGTCAGTCGCTGTAAAGTTGATAAATGAGATAATTTAAACAAAAATAGGATATAGATATAATAAATAAGAAAAGATGGTACTAATGAATACGATAGAGCAACATAAGTGCGAAGAAATACGGTGCCATACCTGTCAAGGTTACTTTGTAACAACCGTTCAATAAAATATACTGTAAATTCCAACGTATAAGACCTCCTTTCATAAACAAAATTTAGCCTAAAGCTTGAAAAAAGCTCTTATACATCGGACTATACGGTAGTTAAATATAACAAATATCATAAAGCATTTATATTCTACATATGATCCAATGGAATTTAGATGAGTTCTGGCGTTAAGTATTTTTCACAGTTAAAAAGATGAAAACTCGTGCCCAGGTATGGGATCATAAAAGACCTTAAATACCAACGAATCCACAATGTTTTACAAAAGTTAGGGAATTTAACCTTAATGCAATGTATATTTTCTGTTTTCGTGTCAATAATGAGTATATCAATTTTTTTAACCTTTTAATATAAAAAATATTAAAATCTTGTATATAATTAAGTAAAAGTGCAATAAAAATATTTTTTAGAGATGAAATAATAAGAGTGTCCGTGAAGAATAGAAAGTGTAACATTATTTCTTATGTTATTAGAAAAATAAAATTTATGTAATAAAAACTGCTATAAGTCTATATATTAAGATTGACTATGCCGAAATATATTAAAACTTTACACCTTTATGTAATTTTATTTATAAATTAAATTTATTATTTTAGTGGGCGTAATTTTCTTAAAATTTAAATGATTAAAATGAAAAAAA
>LDMZ01054819.1:0-10636 GCA_001455285.1 Sphaeromyxa zaharoni
TTTTTAAAGGAAATTACAAAAAACACAAATGGTCAAGCTTTCAACATATTTAGTTTGATCATTTCTTATTAACTTCAGAAATAAACGGCCAGTAATATTTTCTACTTTGATAAAACATCTAATCTTAAATTAGTAGATGCGTGAGGGTATACAATTTCAATTTGAAAAATCAGTTATTTTAAGTTTAGTAAAGCATATTATACCATTAATTTTAAATACTATTTCTTTGTAACTTACCTGTTGATTTTCTAGGTATATCATTATATTATATTACCGAATATATTATATATATTTCGAATGATCTATTAATATTGGAATTTTTATAATTAGTTCTATCTTGACAATTCCCTTATATCAAACATAATACTAATGTTTGATATAGCATGCATATAGTAAAACCAGCATTTTAAGATAAAATCCAATTTATGTTCATCATTTTAAGTCTTTTTATACTAAAAGAAAAAAAAATTATTCGAAATTTAGATCAACGATAATATATCGTAAAATGCAACATGAAATATGTTAAAACTTTTTATTTGTAAACTCTACTAATAAAAAATATTTTTTAATATTCCGAAATAATTAATCCAGGTTACTCAAATTAACATGAGAACTAAAAAAATTGAAAAATTTTTTTTATCTTCAGTGGGATTAAAATAATAAAAAATTTTAGATCATGAAAATTAAATTTCTGATTTGTAATTTAAATATGCAAATAATTAACGATTATATCACTATTTCAAATAGCCGAACTTATCAAAAAATGACAGAAACATTTTTTATCGATTTTCTGAATGTTTTTAAAAAAGGCCTTTACAATTTGGAAGTTTTATCACAAACCTCTTTACACTATTTTTTTATTTTCATCGCGATTTATTTAACAATATATGATACCCTTTAATATTTTGGCTGCTCATCTTTTATAGCAAACGAAAGAGTTTCGTAAAATTGTGCCGGATTTAGTTAATCTTTTCTCCAAAATAAGCGTAATTCAATTTTAGGAGCTCCTTAAATATCAAAACAAAATTATATGCAATATTTTTTTTAAAGTTTAGATGCCTGATTACACACTAAAATATACATTATTAAAGATTTTCAGTATTAAAAAATAGATACTAATGCAATGATGAATAAATCTTTCATTGACGTCAAAAATTATTACTTTTAGTATTGAAATTCAATGAAAATACCTGAAATATTTTTAAGCTAAAAAGTTTCTTTAATTTAAATTTTTGATATTTTTTATTAATATTTTGATTGCTATATGAATAAATTTTAAAAATTATACTTTAGGAAGAACGAGATATTTAATTCTCACTTAATCATTTTTTTGAATTTTAAAAAATCAAATATTCATAAAAATTATTAAGTTTCATTTAATATATATTTATATACGATATTTTAATTAATTTATCCTTCCTAAGTTAATATATAATTCAAATGCCAGTTATTAACCTGAATATTTTATATGAAATATAGATTCGTTATATATTTTTTC
Source organism: Sphaeromyxa zaharoni (assembly GCA_001455285.1). Lineage (NCBI taxonomy): Eukaryota > Metazoa > Cnidaria > Myxozoa > Bivalvulida > Sphaeromyxidae > Sphaeromyxa > Sphaeromyxa zaharoni. The sequence continues at coordinate 1,499 of LDMZ01054819.1, forward strand.
TTTTTTATTTAAACCCTTTAATATATCTTTATAATTAAAAAAGAATCAGTAAATGTGGTTGATCGGGCTTTGGCTTTTCTTTATCTTCATAATCTTCATAATTATAAGTATAAATTCCAGATAATTTGTTGATCTAAGAAATTACGAGATATCTTTGTTAGAAATACATTGCCCGTGATTTTTACTTTAAAATAAAATATAAGGAAATTACTTATTATTTGGTTGATGGTATCCAAACGTCCCTTAATAGTGTTAATATATTTCAATCTATCGTCCAAAAAATTTTAGTTTATTAAGAAATTTTGCTGCAAAAATGTTTGTGTAACATTCACCTATTTACAAGAATAATTAATAAATTATGATAATTATTTATATTTTTGATTAAATGTATTTATTTAAAAAAATATGGTGCCGCATATATACATGACCAAGGGATTATAAAAAATCGCCTTGCCAAAAAAATGGTCCATTATTTACAGGAATTAGAACTTTCAGGAATGAAATTAATGTATTCTATTTTTGTGAATGAAAACCACCTAGGGTGTGGTAAAAATAATAACAAAGACTGTTAATTTTTTTTCATTTTAATTAGTATTTATAATATGTTAAAATTATAATTAAGTCGAAGCTGTTGGTAGTTCTGACATAATATTCCTTCTGGAAAATTCATTTGTAGCCAAGTGGAACAATAGAATATATTTGTAAAATTTTTTATATACAAATTTCTTCAAAACCTATAATATGTTCATTACAGCGGAGACATAAGAAACAAATTTATTTGTAATTTATATTTGCGTGACTCTTATTAGATGTTCTCTCATATGTAATTTAGTGACAAAAACTTAATTTTTTACCAAAAGTCTTTAAATCAATATCTTAACTCATGATAAGACTAATTAATATCGATTATTTACTTTAACGTTACATAGCCGGAGTGCAAATCTTTAATTTGTCAGGCTAAAAAAATTTATGATGTAATTAAAATTAGGTAGCTAAGAAAAATAAAATATCTAACAAAACCTTAAATTTATGTGTTGGGATATCACCTCAGCGACAACACCCGAAGGGCATGCCTATAACTACTAAGCTGAATAACGAGCGTTTTGCTTTTGCAATCATTAATCCTGGATAGTTGTGGAAATTATTAGAGACATTATAGTTATTTAATATTATTATTATATATATATATTCTATTTATATGCATCCTCTTACAAGATTTTCATCATTATGTGTTATACTATCATATAAATTGTAAACTTAATCATAATTATCAAGTATCAGTAAATCAAATGTACAGGCAACTTCTGCAGGTATTAGAAATGCTTTTAAATAGAAGTTAAATCCTTAACCAAGAGGGATCGTGTATTATTCTTGCATTTAATAAAAATTATGCGTCTTTGGTCATGAAGGTGGTAACATCAAGATAAAGATAAGTTTTTTTGAATTAAATAATTTTTATGGCATTTTTATACAAAAATTATTTTGTATTTCAACAACCAAACCCTCAAAATTTATAATTGTATATTAAAATTTTAAGCAACCTCGAGATTAACTACAAAATTTTTATGTTATTGAAAAATTCCCAATCCCTTCATAAGAAACTTCAATGATTACAACTAAATATTGCTGATAAAACCCATCAATGGATGCAAAAAATAAAAAAATGCAATATTAATTCTATAATACAAATTATAAATTAACCATGTTTAAATAAGTTGATCTCAACATAAGCAGGTCGATATTCTGAAATATGAATAATTATCAATGATTTTTTTATTGTAATTTGGTGAAACCGATAAATCATTTGGATTCCGAGATAACATATCTTTCATTAATATTTTTTCATCGAGATATGTTTAAGTTTTTTGAAAAAACTTAATTTCATGAATAAATGCTTATACAGCTTTTAGCATCAAAAACGCATAAAAATAAAGTAAACTAAGTTGCAAAAAAAATGTTACTACTAAAAATTAAAAAATCCTTTTTTTGAAATCAATAAAAATATTAAAATTTTTAATATCGTTCATTTTGAAACTGATCAAAAGAGCTCAACTGAATAATCTTCAAGTTGTTAAATATTTCTTTTTGAGAAAAAAGATACAAATGTTTGTGTTTAATCTCTTTACATAACAGCTTTATTTACGTTTCAAAAAATTAAAATAAACAGAGGTCAAATTTTTACGTTTTATTTCATTAAAATATTTTTTTGAAATAAATTATTAAAGTAAAATATTGTTTTTTTTAAAAAAAGATTATATATTATATTTCGATGTTTTTTTAGTATATATTATTTTATAATACATAAATAAAAAAAGTATAAAATAATTATCATTTTCAATATTTAAGCACAGCTGGAAACAAAAATTTAAGTTTTTCGTAAATATATAGCCAAAAAATAGAATTTATATAAAAAAAATATGTATCAATGTGTTATATCCAAAATAATTTATTTTAGAGCAAGAAACCATGCCCGTTATAATCGCGTTAGAAATAATTAGGCATTAAAAACTATTTTCTGGATATATTTAATATCTTTTCGAAATTTGGCTCCAGAAAAAGGTTCAGTAATATTTTCGAATTGCATATCAAAACAAATTATAACAATTTAAAGAAAATTCGGATACGGGTTTAAGGCATATGAACTTGATGTGTCATAGGACATTCAACAACAAAAGAAATAACATCCGAGCGTAGGTTTCATCTGTCAAAATATAAATTCCTTCTGAGAAATGCGTGATTATCTTATAGAATCAATTTTTAATAAAGATTAAGCGATTGAAATTGAAAAAAAATTTCAACCATTCCTATGAATATGATGTATATACACCACTTTTCAGAGAGTATTGGATTATTGATATACCTTTAAAACATTTCGCCATCAATTTTAATTATTTTAAAAGTTAAATGCAATTTCCGACTGCCTTATATTTAATAATACATACAAAAATTTCTCAAGTTAATTTCGATTTTCAAATTCCTAGTCTAAAATGGATTCAAATATATTTCAAAACACAAGCACTTGTATCTATCATAAATTTGTAAATTCACGTTCCAGTTAAAATAATTCCATGAAAAAATTTTGTTTTAACAAATATTTTTAACTAATTTTTGAAAGTGTTCAAAGTTTGTACCACAATAATATTTAATTGCACTTAATTATGTATAATAAAGATTTTTTAACAGCATTAATATCACGAACTTTTGATTTTTTTTTTCAAATATTATTTCATTAACCACCTATTAATTACCTTAACGACATGAACATATTTCCATATACACCATTCCGTCAATTTTATGAAATAATTTACTAATCACCAATATCCCTGTATATAATTGGTTCAATTGAAAGATTATTTCAGATAAAAAATTACAAAAATAAAGATTTTTATGAATATTTTTTCATATTATAAATTTTCATCATTATATTTCTACTATCATATAAATTTTTCGAAAAGAAAAATCTAAGGCAAAAAAAATTATCAAACAAATAAACATGTAAAATAAAATTGGTATCCATGTAGAGTTAGATGGTATATTAACCATCGTTTTCGGAAAATATTAAATAATTATAAATTCATTAATCTTATAGTAAATCTACAGGAATGATGAGTGATATTGAGATATTTTTTATGTCTAGAGCACATTCTGATTTATTATAACTTTATATTTTATATATACTTATCGTAAAAAAATTGTATTATTTTCAAATTATTAGAATTTTTTATTAAGAATTTAATTATTATGTTGTGACAATCGACATTTACGGTAGAGTTCCGAAGCCGTAGGAAATAAATACCCATTATTTTCATATTAGGGTGCGTCTTAAACACCTATTACTGCAGCGAATCCATATCAATTCAATATTTAAATTAATTTTATTATTTTAAAATTTTGTATTTTACTGATATAAATATCGAAACTGAATGAAAGCAGAGTTGCCAGGCTTATTTAGTACGAATTCGTTAATAAAATTTTCCACTAATGTTATAACGGAAATATTTCAACAATTCATTTACTACAATATGATAATGCTATTTTTAAAAGCAAAAATATTAATTTTTCACTAGATTAACACTTTTTTAAAAGTTTGAACATGCCAAGTTACTAACAGCGCCAAATAATATAACAAAAAATTGTTGACTTTTCCAAATCATTCTGTGGGATTAAAACTTTTATAAAACCTTTATAGAAAAAAGAAATTATTTCAACTTAAATCTGAATTAAACTCTTTTAATTTTAAAGTAATAGATTTATTATATTTGAAATTATTACATGATGTTTGAAGACGCTATTAATTAAACACAAAGAAATTGTTATTATATTGGAATAAAATGTAAAATAAAATTTATTTTGTTTTAAATTAATTTAATTAACATTATATCAACTACAAAAAGATTTTATTAGCTAAAGTCGCATGGATTATAAAAATAATTAAAAATTTATAGTTTGACGATTTTCATTAAATTTTAAAACTTTGTAAAATCAAAGAAAAACACTACTTTTTTTACTTAAACCGATATTATGATTATCTTTTATAATATATATGAAAATATTGAAAAATATAAACAAATATAACAACAATTTAAAGTAAACTCAATGCAAGTAAAAGGTTCGTACCATGTTTTAAATGTACGATATAAAATCCCATAAGCAATTTTTAAAATGGCTTTAAATATTAAATAATAATATTTTTTGTTCAGCCTTCATTTCAAAATACAGAAAAAATATTATTTTCACGAAACGCGATGTATCAAAAATTGAAACATCTAACGACCAAAAACAGGTGATTTTATTGCCAAAATTCGACAGCTATTTACAGTATAAAATAATAGAATATTTTCGATAATTTTTGTAAAGAATATAAATTAAAAAAATTGGTAATGCCATTTGCTTGATTTGAAATAATTCCGACATCTCTTATACATAATAAACAAAATAATTAAAGCTAGGTAAAGATTATATTCTTTAAAATATTAATTTGTTTAAAATTTAACTGCAAGAATCAAAAATATTTTTTGTCACAGTCTCATCCGCCTGTAAACACGTTTCAAACGTTTCGGATATTTTATAATTATTTTTTAATATATGCAATATATATTTAATAATTCTAACAATTTAGAGTTATGCTATTTTTTTGGTAAAAACTAATTAAATTAAAATAATGGTTAGCAATGTATCGTTTCACACCACCAAAAATTTATTAATCCAATAAATATTACAATTAAAAAATTTTAAAATATTGCTTTGATTATTTTTTTAATATGTTCCAGAACAAAGCAAAAATAATAACTTCTAAATACATATACGAGGAAAATAGTAATTGTTAACATTAGTGTCCACTTGACGTGAAAGCGTTAATATTTTTAGGAAGAATTAAAAGCACAATGATAAAATCTGTTATATTTAAAAATTATAAGCATAAAACGTAAAGAGTTTCAACAAAAATAACACCCTTTCACTAGGGTGAAAATTTTGCGCCCGGTCAATAATAGCTAGATTGTGAATGGATCATGATTTGAATATTTCAAACATACAAAATCGTTAGATCATGACAGAAGTAATTGTTCCACCAGATACTGACATTTCAAACACTGATATATGTTTTGATAATGATTTTATATCAGATAATTTCAATATATAGCTTTATTTGTTAGATAGCTCCAATGATTCTCAAGCTGATGTTCTAGATTAAACTTTCAAATGGTTGAAAAAGGACCGTGGTAAACATTACCTAATGATTTGAAAGTTGAGATCGATTTTGAATTATCAGTTCGATTACATCGTCCCAAAGATTACTTGGAGCTATTCATTAGTCAGCAACTGATTGAGTTAATATGAGAGAGCCAAACTTGTACTCAACCTAATGTGACAATAAATTTGTGACCGATCCAACTGAAATGGCGAAATTTCATGGATTTCTAATCTGAATGTTTATTGTAAAAACAACCAGATCTCGTTACTATTGGAGTAAATCTTTGAATTACACAAAAATATCTTATTCTTTTTAAGGAATCTGTTTTAACAACTGTCTCGATATCATCACTTAAATTCTTACATATACGCCAGATATTGGCTAAAAAAGCATATAAATAAGCTCCTGCTAATATGCGACAAAGCGGTGTTGCGTCGTAGAACAGTTACGATTATATTTAATAGCTAATTAGATATTGGGATTGATTATTCTTTATAATTACCAATCACCTGACTTCTGATTATTATATCGATAATAATCAGAACATTTAAGTTCATGCCAATTCGCCAAATTTTGATCGATTTCCGAAAGTTTAACATTTCTTAGAATATTTGCGAACTGCCTGCCTGAAAAAAAAACATTACGCTGATTCACAGATGATTCAGTTTAAGGCGAAGTGGAAATTTAAACAATATCTTACGAAAAAACCTAGCGAATGGGGATTTAAAGTGTTTGCCTGATGCGGTGTAAATGCTTTAGTTTATGAATTCCACTTTTACGACGGAAAACCTCCTGCTGTTCACTATAGCTGTTGTTTCGTTTCCGGTAATTTTGTCATCAAGTTAACGGAGCTTCTTCTTACTTACCCAACCTTGTTATTTTATTTTGGCCATTAATTTGCTTAAATTGTCTTACAGCTATATTTGAAACCGAGAAATATATAGTCCATAGGGACTATCGTAGAAAATGAATCATAGATTTTCTTCTTACTCCAGTGCTGTACTCGATAGGATCCACAATAACTCTTCGTTCTAAGTTCCTAATTACATGTTCCACGAGTTCTTTTTTGTATGCCGGATAAAGGTCTAGCATTCATAAACATCGGACTGCAGTTTTCTTTTAATTTAAACTCCGTTTTGATACCTTTAACTAAGCCCAGTTGTCCCTCGAAAAGCATGCCGTAATTCGACAATAACTGAATCAATGGTGAATCTGTTATATTGAAAACATCTCTGGAGTCGTTTAAAATATTTCTTGCTGGTTCAAAAGTTAAACTAGGTGTTTCCTTAAAAATCTAGTAAATCCTAACAATATCATTGATTTTGGTGGCCATGCTATTAGCAGATGACCTAACCATGTTCTTCCTATAATAGGTTTAAAGATTTTTTTCTGTTACAAACATTTCTCCGATGAAAGATTTTCCATTATAAACAATCCGACAATCAAACATCCCATAATATCGTGTCATGACCCATCAAACGTGAAAATATATCAAGACTTTTATTTAAGGGTATATTTAATATTTTGTAGGTTTCATAACCGATGATTGAAACTGTAGCATCAATGTCTATTTCCATATTAAAAAAAGTATCATCAAATTCAATTTTTACAAAATAAGGCGGGGTGTAATCAATAAGATTTATTGAATTAGCGTTTAGATTAGAGCTATCAGTAACTATAACGTTTTTTACTTCTTCAAGTGTCATCTTACACATCTTAGCGGAAAGGTCCACAGGATTCTACTTAAAACAGGTCTTTCTGGCAAAATAACATCGATTTTGAGTATGATTTCTTAAACCACAACGGAAACAGGAGCTAGAGTATTCTTTATTTGATTAACTTAAAAATTTCCAGGTTCACTCTTTATTTTCGATAATATAATTGCATCAGTGTGTAGAGCTTCAATCCCTCTTGCAAGTTCTACTGTTCTCTCCCACTTCAGATCATTACCTTCAGCAAGCAACCTATCTTGGATATACCAAAATCCCGGCACTAGTCGGCATATTAGTTTGTCCCTCATCGCCTCATTAAGGAATGGCCAAAATCTGCAGTCCTTATACGCCTTTTTTATCTTTGCGATGAATTCGAAAATAATTTCCCATTCCCTTGCTTGAGAATGTAGAACCTTACTATCTCATAAATTGATGACTTGATTGGTGAAACTTGGTTAAGTAGAACGGGGTTCATTTCATAAAGGGTTACCTCCTCAATAGTCCGTGGTCTTATCAATTCAACAAAATATTTAATAGATGGATACACGATCACTGTTAGAAAGATCGCCCTGGCTTTTGTATCAGAAATCTCACTAGCCAGCAGATATTGGGTGAATTTGCAATTATAAGACTCCCACAAATCAAAAATGGATTATTCTGAGAAATTACCCCTCATCTCATCCTTTTCGCCTATTTCTTATATCACGACTAAGGAATAAATTGATATTTTATACTAAATGCATCCTGCGAACGTCTACAAATCATTACTAAACCTTAGGATATACAATAAACAGCAGAAGGTTATCCGTTTTAAAAGTGGAAATCATAAACTAAGCCACTTACGCAGCATCTGGCGAACACTTAAATTACCGTTTTCTAGCCTCTTCCGGAGATATTGTTTGAATTTATAATTTCCCATAAATGGAATCATTTTTTCATCAATAGAATGTCTTCGTTCAGGTTTTATCTTCTAGGAGGCAGTTCGCAAATGTTCTAAGAAAGGTTTAATTCTCGGAAGTCGAACCATATTTGGCGAATTTAAATCAACTGTATAGTTGTGGTTATTATTGAAGTGTAGGTATCGTAACAGTTATTGAAAGCGTTTCTTCAAAAAAAGAAACAGATACTTGTGGTTAATTGGAGATCTGCTACAATAAGAACTATATCTGGGTATTTTGGCAGTATCTATTAAGATTAGCACTCCAAGAAACTTTTCCATTTCAGTTTGATCTGTCACAAAATTGTTGCATCATTTGGTTGCATATAAGTTTGACCCTCGCATATTCGCTCATTCAGCTTCTGACTAAAGAATAGCTTGAAATAATCATAGAGACGATGTAGTCCAACTGATAATTAAAAATAGTGCTTAATGTTAGTAATATTTAGTTAGTGCGCACTCTCGCACACCCACGTTTGAGTAGATAGTTTACATTGGCGACAAGGACAAACATGATGGATTGCAACACGACAAAACAATTTAAATTCGAATTATTCGACGAGAATAATGAAAAATGGATCTTTTACATTGAAAGATTTGAACTGGCCGCATTAATGAATGGTCTGACAGTTGGCATCACTCAAGACGAAGTTGTTCTAAAAAACATCCATTGAAACTGTATGGCAGCAAGAAATTTCCGATTTATCAGAGAAAGTACGGCAAACAGAAAAATTGAAGAACTTACATACCAGGAGATCAAAGATCGGATGATGGAAAAGCATGAGGTTGCTAAAAGT
>LDMZ01054841.1:0-17814 GCA_001455285.1 Sphaeromyxa zaharoni
AAAAAAAAGACTAAAAGTACATGCATTTTTATTTTAAGGTATGTAGCTTTCCGTTTAAAAAATGTCATTAATTTCACGAATGTATACCTACTTTTGCTCCCCTTGTATATAGAAAAGTCTTAATAACCCCATGGCTAAACCTTATGTTTTTTGTTGTTTTAATTTGAATATAGCTGTTAACTTCAATTATATACTTTTGCCTTAAATATACTCAATAAAAAATTGAGATTTCCGGATCTATTCAGATGGAAAGTTCGAATGGAGGCTAAGAGGACCCCTGGTTCATAGGTCCTATTAGAAATCTAAAAGCTTTTTCTCAATACATTGTAGTACTGGGAGATTTGAACCGAGGTATCAAACATAGTTTAAACAAAAATAACACAAGACTCGGTATGATGAAACACAGAATTAATGTAATCACAAAAGGTTATTATCAGGAATGTTTCCCAGTTTAAGTTTTTTAATTCTACCAATTTTTAGACGGACATATTTTTATGTAAAACTGAAGCACAACATTACTTCATAAATGATATGTTTTAATATTTTGTACTAACATGTATATCTTTTGTAGTATTTTATAAAATATTTGTTAAATACCCAAAAAGTAATAAAATAAATTATGTAACCATTTAATTTGCTTATAAACAATTAAAAACAATATTTGTAAAAAATTATACCAGAAATATATACAAGGCAAAAAATTGTTCGGTAAATCGAAGAGATTTACCTAACATGGAAAAGTATAAAAATTAAATATAAATTGAACACTTGAAAATAGCTAACATGAACGGTGCTTTTATAAGTTATTCTAATATTAATTAAAAAGATGCACGGAATTACTAATATAGCTCTCATAAACAGTATATATAAAGTTTTCTCAAATTAGTTTGTATGAAGCTAAAGGTATCAGAGGCTTATTAAAATTTCATGGGTTTTTTGCTGAAAAATAATAATTTCATAATTTTATAGAAAGCTAATTGGACAGAAACATTTCGTAGTGTAAAATTTATATACAATGTTAATATGGAGCCATTCAATATCCATTACTAGTTTTTGAAATTACGGTTTCATAAAAAAATTAGCTTTGATTCCATCCTCATAACGCCTATTACATGTGTTTGGGGAGTATCTTTGGTGGCGGGCACTATTCCTGGTTTTTTTCGATTTAAGAATCTTTGAAAAGCTTTTTACTTGCTATTCACTTATCATCACCTTTAGTCAATTTTTAAAATTAATTTAAGGAGTGTCAAAATAACTTTAGCCAGCATAATGGCTTATCGTAGTATATAAAATTAAAACTATAACTCGCTTCAAATATTGCATTAGACTTGATATTTTTTTCCTTGATTTTACAGCATCAGTAGCCTCAAAACATATCTTTCTTAAAATTGCAATTTCAAACATGGCGCACATGAAAGAATAAAGGAGAAGGGTATGAAAGCCTCTGAATAGTCAATGATTTTGGTTAGAATCATATAAATATTTATTCATGTGTTGGGAAATAAAATTATCAAAGGTTCTTAAATTCGTTTTCTCATTCCATGAAAGATATAAATTACTATGATACAACGAGATGTGCCCAATCTTTGGTTTCGGACAATACACCACCCTCTCGTACCAATTTGACTAATTTTCCAAATGTACGGTTTTATTGTAATTACTAATTGACTTCCAAATCAGAAATGTTCGAATTAGCGACTTCTATCTTTCATAAGTAATATAAAAAATCTTAAAATCATTCCGTTTTAATTTTTTTAAAAGTGAAGACTGAAATGGGATATGGTATTAGAACTACATGATGATATACTACGTTACTTAACAGATACTTCATAGTATCACAGAGTAGGAAATTTGGTCGAATGAGCCCGTGGACCTAAAATTTTTTTAATATCTTCTAGTGGTATAATCTCTCTTTTTTCAAGTTGATTAGCGAGCTATTAAAATAAGTAAAATAAGGAATTACATGCTTGTAATAGCTTATCCATATTTTTAGTAACAACTTGTTTTGATATTTCATAGGACTGATCTACAAATTTCTTAACCAAAGAGTCAAGTTTTTCAGCAGTCTTATCAGAATATTGTTTACACCCTGGATATGGATGAATTGTATCGGAAAATTTATATAAAATCGACTCATGAGAAACATTACACAATTCCTTTTCAAAACCAAATGTACCTATCATTTTATAAGCATATTCTGTTACTTTAGAAATGTCGTCCATAGCTCCCGTAGTGATCTCACCAATAATAAGTTCTTCGGCAGCACGACCCCCAAGTAACACACTTATCATGGTTTTAAATTCATTAAAAGTGTATATATTTGTTTCTCTCATTGCAAACTGATTAATTCCTAATGATTTTGATCGAGGAATAATGGAAATCTTTAAAAGATCGGGGCCGTCGTTGAGGAACCAACCAACAACTGCATGACCGGCCTCATGAACTGCAACAGTACGTTTGTCACTCTTGGTAAGGGTTTTGTCTATCTTATTACCCAGCATTACTCTTTCAACAGCTTTCTCTAGACAAAGATCATCAACCGATTCCTGGTTTAAACTAGAAGCGAGGATAGCTGCCTCATTGCATATACTTTTGATTGAAGCCCCTGTCAAGCCAGGAGTCAAACTGGCCAGCCTATCAGAGAACTTCATGATATTTTTATTTTCAAGTTTAATCCCCTTAAGGTAATGATCAAAAAGTTCTTTTCGCCCATCAAACGACGGGGGAGGAACATGCACATGTCTATCAAATCTTCCAGGTCTAAGAATTGCCGGATCAAGAATTTCGATGCGATTGGTACTGGCTAATACCATTACATTGTCGTTTGGTAACATTCCATCCATCTCAACCAAAAAGGTATTTATTATCCTTTGATGCTGACTAGTGGTGGCCATTTGAGTATTTCTACTGCCCAAAGCATCAATTTCATCAATATATATAATACAGGGTGCAGTATAGCGTGCTTTTTTAAAAAGCTGCCTAATTTTAATGTTTCCAGAACCCATTAACGGTCCAACGAAATCGGATCCGCACATGTAGTAAAATGGTACATTTGCCTCACCAGCAACTGCACGGGCAAGCAAGGTTTTTCCAGTTCCGCTGGGTCCGTAGAGGATTGCCCCCTAAGCTGAGGTAAAATAAATTTGATAAAACTATCACTTTTGGAAATCTAGCCCCTAAACCAAGAAAACATTTAGGATTCTTTAATAGTTTTACGAAAGTTTTGATTTCTTTCTTAGCTTCATCGCATCCTAGTACGTCAGAGAACTTGATCACCAAATCATTGGTCTTTGATTTCGCTTTAAATTTTTCACCAATAGTGAAAAACCATTTAGCCCCCTAATAATATCACAATCCTTAGAATAAACAAGACATTTTGAGATACATAATTAAATCCTAAAAAGAAAACAGACAAAGCAGAAATCATGCCAGCAAGATATATAAGATTTGTGGTGAATGTATCCCCTTTGTAACTGCCGAAATATAGCAAAAGCGTCATTTATGTACCTTTTTGTCCCATTGTCACAGTAAATCTTTATACTTTTAAGATCAATTGCATGTTCCTCACATGCTTTAATAAGGTATTTGGGGAAATCCTTCTTAATATCACAGCAGATACGTATGATTGATCCATCATTAAGTTTTGCGTCAAAATTGTACTTCCCAATTATCTTAATGGAAGCAACGTCATTCGCAACAAGATAACTTTGCACAAAATCACACCACAATATATTTCTTAAAAAAATGAGACCTAAATTTGAGAATAAAACTTAGGTGCACCTAAAAAAAATAATTTATCATATCAATACAAAACGCAGTAATTTGATGTAAAAAGTTAATAAGTAAAGGGCTAAAAAAATCAATAAAATTTTTGATAAAGTTAAACCAAAGCAAAAGGCTACGAAATAGAAGAATTTTATAAATGGTCCCATGTTTTGACTGGAATCTGATCCTCCAAACTCTAAACATGATCAAATTGCTTGTATTGATCAGAACTATTTCGTTCTCTAAGAGCTTCTAAAGGATTTTATCAAGATTGAAAATGACAAAAAAACTTTTCAATTTTGCACGTTTTCCATTGGCGTCCAATTCTAGCAAAATTAATCAAAAATATGCTTTTAAACAAACAACCATCAAAATCTCTAATATCTTTCACATTTAGAATCTGAGATTTCTTTATAACAATTTTATTTAATATAAAAACCGATTTTAATGATCCATTCAATAGAATATTAAGAAATTGTTGGTAAATAATTAAACCCTTTTCTTTCGGAACATCCACCATGTAATTAATAGGCCAAGGTTTGTCACATAATTTCATTATACCACGGTGGACCTCAGGAAAAAAGCTAAAACGACTTCGAAAAATCCGTTCAAGTTGCCGAAATATCATTACAGAACAAAACCTCGTATCATTCCGCACTGGTTCGGTTAATCGACAGCCAATCCAAGGAATACTCTTGCTTTACTGTCTTCGATAACATCTTTTGTGCATTTTATGAGTAATAAGTACGAAACATATCATATGTAATGACTATTTTATAATTTGATAGCCACATTATAGCTATCTTTTTTATTTACCTGTTTTGAATACTTACTAGTATGATTATTACTGTTCTGTTATTATATGGACGTATGTAGATTCGCTGTATTTTTTATGTACTGTAAAAAAATAGCCGGAATATTGTGCACTAGTTGTCTCCCGATCCAGTACTGGGAATTCCAGCTTTTAAATTCGGTTTTCTATACTTGTTTCGATACCCTTTTAAGGGTTAATTAAATGGGACGGAATACTCCTAATTTGATGAATATACTAACGTATAAAATAATTGACATATTTCAGATGGTTTATTCGTTTTAAAATGTTGTATTTTAAAATATTTTAAAGGAAATTCTATTTATGTCGCGTGAATCGTATATAAGATTTAATAAATATAAAATTAATTTTTCTACATTGTAAATTTTATTTTCGAACAGTAGTGAATACAGAGGAACTTTTTGTATATCTTAATACGTTGTAGAGTCATTGCAAAGAATTTTATTTTACTTAAGTAAATCTAGCTAAACTTTGATAAAGAAAATATTATAATATTTTTCATTTCAAATTGGAAAGTAGTTTTACTTGAAGTTGTTATAAATTAAGTGTTTCAATTAAGCCTATGGAATTACCCGCAAATTGAAACTTTATATTTTAATCTTAATCTCAAATCACCTAAATTTCCACTAATTGAGCTCTGTTTTTGACAGAAAAGGAAAAAATGATGTTATTTCAATTCATTTTCAAAGCTGTGGTATGACAGCAACTAACATATATGTCGGAATTTCTCAACTTGTGGTAGCAAAATTATAAACTACTAGGTGTTTTATTTAAATTTATCGTTTAATACATTCACTTAGGCACCACTATCTAATCGAAAAAGTCTATCAAATCACTAGGATAATATCATAGTGCGATATGAGGGGAGCGTGTAAATATATAAAATCTAATATAAAAGCTTTTTTTACAATATACCTAGGTACCTTCAGGGGCATCAGAAACCGAGAGAGTCACAATTGAAGAAAAATTTTGACCCCGAATTCATTTGCTTTGTTGATTTTTTGTTCCACTCCAGTTTTGCCTAACGACAATTAGGTTGGGTCGTGAGATACATTATATTAAACAAAAAACAAACACAAATCAACTGCAAGTTTAGTATTGAAACTAAACTCCCGGCCACGAGGCGGTTAAATTATTTTAAATAGTTTCATGTAAAGCATGTGCCCCACAATATTATTTCCACCTCAATTATGTAAATAATATAATCAATTCGGAACCTTAAATTTTAAGGCAACATTCCAGTAAATATGTTAAAAGCCATTGATATATATATATATTGTCGTAATCTCTCGTAGAGTATAAATAGACATGCACGCTGGCGGTTGGCTTGCGGCGTTACTGAAGCTAATTAGCTAAGTTGTCTGTTTGATTTATTTATTTATATATACGTGATGTCCTTTTCTTATGCAACTCCGGCTGGTAGCCGCTCCCTAATCAATTTATTCCTCGGAACTTCAGAGGTTACATGGATAAATACAGGAATATAATAAGTAAAATATACTATAAATATTTATGCGATGAATGTACTGAAATCCATCACGACAACTGAGGAAATTAGCATCTTATTTCTGAACCAGCTATGATGATCTACTCCCTCAATTCCATAAAGGAATATTAATATTAGTTCACTAATACTTCTTCTAACATTATTTCCAAGTACTCTTCTTACGGAGTTTCTGACTTTTGAGAAACAATTATCAAGAGTGTTTAGAATGTACGAATACCAAGATAGAAATTTATTAAAAAGATGGTTCAATTTCTTGGTTATAATATCTACATTCCTTTTCAACGAATTCTCGTAATATTCAAGATGATAAATATATTTTGTTGCTTGTGGAAATTTTTAGGATTGACATATTTCTCTTAAGTAGGTTGCAAATATTTTTTCGTTCACATTTTAATTATTTGTTAAAAAATATATCAAAATCTTATGTTAAAACTTTATAGAAATTATTTTTGTTGACCTACTACTAAAACATAAAAGAAAAAAAATTTTATATTTCCCTATATAGATATTTAACTGTTTCTACTTAAATATAAGTCAAATCCCGTTCCATTTGAGAAAATTACTCTTCCAAGGTCAAGGTATAATTCATTACTTAACCAACATGAATGATCTCACCTCGAATTAACGGAGTATGATTTATTTATCGAGCACATTTCTTTGGAATATCGTTAAAGAATAATTGCAGATTTCTTTAATCTATTTTAAATATTCAATTTTTATATCTTTGAATTTTTGTTATTTCATTCCATTTGGTTTTTATTTCTATTAATTTATAGGCAAGATTGCTAAAAAAACAATCGGTATTTTATTAATAACAAATTCAGTTATCTTCTCAGCTAGTCTCTACATTTACACATTGATACACTCTTCAATCTTTATAACATTTTTCGTGTAATAAAATAAATTTTTAATTATTTTCAAGCCTTCCTTGATCGAAATTAATTTTTCAACAATAATTGTTATTTAACTTGAATATTTTTTATTTTTAACTTTACTTTTATAATACACGTATTTCTTCTTTAATTTGATTAAGACAATTTTGAGAATTCTAAACATCCTACTTTATACAAATACATTTTCAATCCAACAAGAATTATTTAAAGTATGAAGAATTGTCATAATTGACGTAGAAATGATAAATATATGAATAAATTCCCATTTAACTTTACAAAACTACTGTGTATATTTAAAAGGAGCACTCAATATAAGAGGGAATTCATGTATGTGAAGTATCTCTTTCATAATTCTGAATTGAATGAAAAAATAAAAATAAATTTATTTATTTAGTTAAAACTTTACTGTATATGTCAATTTATGGGCTCAATTTCCTAAACCAAAATAAAATTAATTCATTCTGTTTCTCGAGTTTTACAGTCAACTGGGAACCGAAATTCACAAAAGGGCTTAGAGTTAGAGATATCATTCATTTCACCTACCAATCTTAATTCATAATGTGATTGTTTTATGTTATTCTAAAACATACTATCCAGGATAAGTTATCATTTCTTCTCAAATTTGGTAATTTAAATTTATGGGTCGTTCTAAAAAATTTTATTTATCTTGTTATATTTGTTCACTAATTCAATTTCGGATAGGATCTACAAAGCCAGTGACAGTATTAATACTGACTTGTATTAAAAGTTTATTTTTCATTATAAGACACATACGGTTTTGTATTTATTTTAAAAAATTATTTGATTTGTGTAATCTACGAAATTGCAAAAATTGTTTCATTCATTAACAGAGAGCAACGATAGAGGTTAACTAATAAAAGAAAGTAATATAAAAGTTGCTCTTGTTAATTTTTACCTATAGAGGAGATATCATATCTTGTTCTTTGTTTACAAAACGTATGTGAGTCTTATAGCTATCTCCAAAGTTGGTTATACTCTGAGGTAACGATCAAATTTTCATGCAAGGTGGAGCTATTGTACATATGCACACTGGATAATTTTAGTCTTATTTATAATGGGGGTAATGATGGGACTCTTAGTTAATTAATAAAAAATTCTAATTCCATGAAAATGGACGGGTTATCTGAAAATAGATGTGATGCATATTTTATCATTGGTAAAAGTGACAAATGTTCTGTTAATACTTTTTATCATATATATTATGACTCGCTCTAAATAAGTACCTACAAAAATTACCAGTTGTGATCTTCTTGATTAGGGTAACAAATTTCTGATTCAAATATATATTAAAACTAAACACAGAATTGATGATTTTTGTGTTAACTCTTCTTGTAAAATTTTCAATTATGCAAGTCAAAATAGGGACAAGATTTCGTTTAAATTTAATATCTAGAAGGAAATTTTTCGAAGAATATACTATTTCTATTAGAGGTTTCTGTTGCCATCTTAGATCTTTCCTTGGTTTAATATAGTACAGTTTGAATAACTCGAAATATTTAATTTTAAATTAGCTTTTTTGTCGGAAAATTTTAAAAATATTTATAAAAAGATAAAAATTACCTAGGAATTATTAAATTCACAAAAGTCAGAACAAAAATAAAATATTTGTCTAACATAACTCTTTTAATATTTTTATTTAATTCTTTCATATTGGATTTAGTTATCATATTTGGTTTAAAATAAAAATATAAATTTTCCGAATTTCAGCTTTTTATTGGCGGGAGTTTATACTTCAATAACGTGTTTGAAAGTAATGATTTATATTTATCGCATAATGACCGAAAATAACATGAACTACAATTTAATCATATTATAAATGGCAAAATCACCGTAATTTTTTTATTTGCATACAGCCTAGACATAAAAAATTTTAACGTGGCAAGCTTATGTAACAATTTTCCTTACTCGATAATATTATTACAATGATATGTTAGTATTTGTACGTAGATTAATAAGATGATCTTTTTTTATAAAATATTTTGAAAAATCATAATGCAACGTCTGGCGTTCAAATACCACCATCAAATGCCCAGACGACACAGTGGTATGATAACTTTAACAAAGGGCTTTTTTTGGACTCATAAGAATGACAGTATATGTACAACTATAACAAATATATATAATATACTATTTACTACTGTTTATTCTGTTCAGTTCCATTTCTACGCCTCAGTCATTCAATACATGGTTGGATTGTTTCATTATTCCCTATTATAAGGTTAAAATAGGTAACTATTGAACGCTGGATCATAACAGAAGCCTATTTTTTTATCTAATTAATTCAGCTTTATCTACCGAAATTTAATTATTTTAGAAGTAAATGTTAAAGAAAATTAATAATTTGTATTTTACATAAATAAAATGTGATTTTTCCATGTATTTTTCAGATAATGACTGGGTAGCAGTGTGGTTATGATCACTGTAATAGTCAAGCATCGAAAAAGGCGCTAGTTGCGGTCCAAAAAATTCGACTGTGTTGTATCTGATTGCGCCTTATACCAATTTGATTTGTCAATTTTTTAAATATATAGATTTTTTGGGGTCCAAAGCCCTATCGCGCTTAATCGATGTTTACCTGTACTTAGTTCTGTAAAAAATATTTTAATTAATTATATTGAACAAGCTTTTTCTAAAGTCAATAATGATATGTAGCATCAGGTGGAAGTGCTAATTGCGTTATTTTTTCATTGGATTCTCTAAATTCCATTGAAGTAATACCAGATTATAAAAAGCAAAACTTATAAATATTATGAATTTGTGAATGTTCAATTGATAAATTAGATTTTTATCTAAGTTAAATTCCTTAATTCAATGCAGATTGATCGACAAATATATTAACAAAGGTTGATACACTCCAATATACTTACTTAAAAAATGACATACTGGCATCAAGAAAAATAAGTTTTGTTATCTTTTCTACATAGATCAATATTTTTCCATTTAAGACTTGTCACTCATACGTCCGATCCATGATATATCTAATTGAATTCACAATTAATCCTTAAGGCCTGGAGTTTACAGCCAAAGCACTACTCTGTGGTTAAAGAATTGCATGGACTAATTAGCAAAATAGATCTCCAATATTATTCGTTTGGAGTTAGCAGTCCACTGGAGAATATCTTTGAGGTAAAAAAATGAAAATTTTGTTATTTAGAATAGAAAGGTGGTTTATTTTTTCACAAACACTTTTTAATAAAATTAAGAGTGAATAGAAATTTTGATGACTACAGAATAATATTAAACTACCACAAACATATATTTATTGTTACAGAGTAGGTATTTTTGTTGGACTAGCCTTAGAACCTAATACTGCTTGTATATCGTCCAGCGATAAGATTTCTTTAGATTCTAATTCTTTCGCCAGCTAAAAATAGAAAGTTCTTTTAAAGGTAAATTACTTTTAGAAACTTGGGCATATTTTGATTAATGATATTTTTAGCCTTTGTGTAAGAATCATCAATAATATCTTTAACAATTACATCTATCCTCTGGGCAACATTTTTAGAGTATTCTCGTGAACCAGGGAATGGTTCAACTGAATCACTGAACCGTTGAAGAATTGAGTAATAGGAAACGTTTTCCAATTCACTATTAAAACCGAAAGCACCAACCATACGATATACACACTCAGTAACCTTTGCTAGATCATCAACCGCACCAGTTGTGATTTCACCGTTTATTATCTCTTCAGCAGCACGGCCACCGAGCAAAACACATACCATTGATTTAAGTTCTTTCATAGTGTATAATTGGGTTTCTTTAATTGCAAACTGATTAATTCCAAGTGATCCTGCTCGAGGTACGACTGATAGTTTGAGGAGTTCAGGAGCGTCAGAGGAAAACCAGCTAACAACAGCATGCCCAGCTTCGTGGATAGCTACTGTTCGTTTATCAGCCTTCGACAAAGTCCTACTAACTGTGTTACCTATCAATGCTCGTTCAGCTGACTTTTCCAAACATTCAATATCAACCAGATCAAGTTCTTTTGTCGCTGCTAGTATTGCCGCTTCATTACAAATTCCCTTGATATCAGCTCCAGTCATTCCAGGAGTTAGATCTGCCATCCGAGAGGCGTATTCATTCAAAGATTTTTTATCACATTTTATCGAATTTAAATAATGCTTAAAGAGATCCATCCGCCCCTTGTTTGATGGAGCAGATATGTACACATGGCGATCAAATCTTCCGGCCCGAACAATCGCTTTATCCAAACTATCAAATCTATTTGTGCTCGCCATGACCACAACCCCATTATTTGGCACCATTCCATCTAGTTCAACAAGGAAGGTATTTATTTTTCTATTTTCATCATAAAAAAATGATTGATGTCGATCTCTAGATCCAAAAGAATCTATCTCGTCGATATAAATAATACATGGAGCGTGTTTACGAGCCTTCTCAAATAGATGTCTAATACGCTTATTGTCCATTCCTATAATCCTATGGCTAAAATCCGAACCACTGCAATAAAAAAATGGAACTCCGGCTTCACCAGCAGTAGCCCTTGCTAAGAATGTCTTCCCAGTTCCAGGTGGCCCATGTAGTATAACTCCCTATTAAATGTTGTAAGCCTAAACATTGAGCCAAACCTTGGGTAATCTTGCACCCAATTTTTTAAAATTTTCAGGATTTTTAAGAACCCTAACTATTGTTTGAATTTCTTTCTTTGCTTCATCACATCCAATAACATCAGAGAACTTAACAAGCTCGTTGGAATTAAGATTCAGATTCATTCTTTTACCTACTATAACTTTTCCGTCAAACGGTTCAGCTAATGTAAATTTCTAAGAATAATAAAAAACCGTCAATATAGATAAAACCAATCCCCGATAGAAAAATTGAGCGATAAAGAAAATGGTTATTGCCGAAATTAAAAAATATAAAAGATTCATTTCAGACTTCCTAAATAAAGTATAACAGTAAGGGCATATAAAACTGAGAGCTTCTTCGGAAAGAAATGATTTCAACGCTCGTAACGTCAATATCATGTTTTTTGCATGCTTCAAGAAACTCATGAGAAAAGTTTTTACCATCTTTTAGAATAACCTCCACAAAGGTGCCATTGTTAAGGCTTGCAATAAAATTAAATTCTCCATTAAAGCAAATAATTTTAACCTCCCCTTTTGAAAGATATTTTTCAACAAAATCATCCCAGAAGCAACTGCTACACCGAATATATTTGAAGAAATATAATTATAAACGTGATTTTTTCTAATAAATAATAAATTAAATTGAAGGAAAAAGTTAACTTGACATTACATCTTCGTTTTCAATATAATAATACTGATCTGTTATAAGAATTTTAATAAATAAAAAATAAATTCCGTATTTGAACCCAAAGACATATGCTCGTAACATCTTTTAAACCGGATACATGTGGCAAAAAAGAATAAAATCCACCAGATCAAAAAACATAATCATGAGTACAAGTAACAATAGAAATTTTTTGTATTAAATAAATACATAGTAAATAATTTTTAAGTATATATTTAATCAGTTTAAGGGTTTAGTTTATCAATTGTGCTTTCAATTCAATAAAATTATACCTACATTCATTTAGGTTAGTTTAAAAAAAACTTATTTTTTAAAATAAGAACAACAACAGTCACATACAATGTGTATAATCGTCTAAAAACCTTCAATCTTTTGCTTTATATTCAATATTCAAAATGTTTCATAATTATATACGTGCAAATTTTTGACTAAATTGAAGAAAAGTAAAAATAATTGGTTAATAAAATATTTGTTGCTTAATTTATTTAATTTTATACTATTATAAATTTATATTTTTAACAATTTTCATGGGTTCTTTTCCAATACGAGTTTTAATGATAATCAAAATCAGCAGATTTTGATATATTTAAGCTTGGAATTCGGAATATTTGTTATAAATTTATAATTATTTTTTATGATAAGGTCTGAATTAATCTTGATACGACAAAAGCAATCAATTAAATTCTATAAAGTTTGATATGGTCATGAATACCTCATTACGTCCCTCGGTATGAAAGACGGAATAAAGAATTTAATCTATTTTAAAAAATTCATGGTAAACGATATAATATAAAAAAAATTATATATATTACCGGAATACAAAATTAAACAAATCAAGCGTCAAATATATTATTCAATTTCATACAAAGTTACCCAAAAATATGAAGAATCAATTGAATCTAGTAGCTACTTTAAGTAATGTGTAAAGGCACCATTAAATATTAAACTTAGTAGGTAGTGTTTAATAATAATATATAGTCACCTTTCTGTGCTTAAACTTCGGATAAATCAGTTCAAAACACATTTGAAAAATCATTGTGACAGTCCTAAACGTACCTTCTTGCTTGTATTTTATTTTCATAATCCGGTCTATATTTAAATTAAAACAAAGGAAAGAAAAAAGGGTGCCTTAAATTTGGTCAAAATTTTGAGCAATATTATTTTATCAAAACGTCGGTTCTTATCAATCATGTATGGGGTCAACCTGAATTCATACTTTATGTAGAAAAATTTAAAAAGTGTATATTACACGATATTTTTCTATTAAAAATAGTATGTAAAAAAACCATGTAAAGGATATAAATAAAACTTAACAAAAAATAGTAAGAAAAAATCTGAACTAACATTTTTTCCTCTTAGAAAATTATTCTGAGGTGTTAGAAAATACATTATTATACGCTACACCAACAAACAGAACACCGATTGATCAATTGCGTCATTAGGATGGTATCATTTATTTGTAATTTAGTGTCTCGTATGTAAAAAATGTTTGTTTACCAGATATACTGCTAGCAGTAGGAAAGATCCAAGGTACGGATATTCAGTGATACTCTAGGTTTCCTTTTATCTGTATTTAAAGACAGAAATTTTGGGTTCAAACTCAGAATTTCTTTATTAAAACTTACCTTTTGTAGGATATTCAAAAAGATATATAATGATAAGAATACCAAGAATAATTAAGCCTATAGGAGGACTACGACCTTTGTGATCAAATCCAAATTTCATTTCGTTATCCTTGGTATCCTTACCTGTAAAAGAAGATAAAACAAACATTTAGGAATAAATGAACCTTTATTTTTTGACTTCCTTCTATGCCTGTCTAAAAAATATACTAGAAGGTATAAAACAAGTAGGACTCATAAGGCATGTAAACTTTTCAATTAAATCATTTATCGAAGAACGTAAAAGACCCAAATTACATGTAGAACCCACAAAAGATTTATTCAATTCCCGAAAAGTAAAATTATTCATATGAATGCCAGTGAAAGTTGGTACATGATCTACATTAGTTATTGATGTTATACTGCTTCGCATGGTTCTGGAAGAAAACTTGACAAAACGCACATCATTGCTAAGGTGACAAAATAATCCAATTTGTTTACATATCATATCAATACTATGGCGTGTTCGGGAATTTACGTGATACTACACCCCAAGTCGCTTTGTAGTTCTTATGTTGTGGTTCTTACCTTGCCTTTTCTAGCCTTAATGACAATTTTGATTCAACTTTCTGATCTGAGATCCTAATGTATCCTATTTAATTGGTCAAAAGAATAAAAAAAGTAAAATTAAGGGCATGCGATTACAAGACAGAGATCACCCATTAGGCCTTGTCGTCGCCCCGTACATTTTATGTAACCTGTGCTAACGACTTTTCAAGTGTAATGGCTTAATAAAATTAATTGAAATTTTCCTGGAACGTGGTTTTTACGCTTCTTTCATGGCCTCCAACAAGATATGTTTTCCTGTTTCACATAGCAGCAACACTATTGTCAATGTTATTTATTACCACATTCCTCAGCTTAGTGAACTATTAAGAATCGGGATTTGAGATATTTAAAACATTTTTCATTAATTTTTTTGTTCGCTCTAACAGAAAAAATACAAAGGTAAAAACTTGTACGATAAAAAGTTTAAATAATTTTTGTTTATTATAGAAGCAGATTAAGTCTCAACTTCATAAGCCCAGGAAATAAAATAAGATGTTTGCTTAAATCCCATAACCAGCCATCTATTTTGCCAACAGACATCCGAAAGGTTTAAAAAATGGTGAAAACGAAAATTAATCTTTCTGAATATATCAATCGCTGACAGTATGTTGGAGTTAACCCAACTTTGTTGACCCCATATTAAGAATCACTTTGTTATAAAATAGTGACAATCTTTTTCGATTTAATTGTCGTTAAAAATTTTATGAAATCATTCCACCATTCGATTTATTAATATTTGTTATTATTATGCTCCAATTAAAGATATAAAATTATCCGTAAAAGCTAATCAAACTGGTATCGAACCCACGTCAGATCACAGCGACTAACATACTTACTGTTTGGAAACAATACATATTATTCCACCCCTAGGTGATGCACGCAATATGAAATGATTAAATTATAATTTAACATGATTATTGTAATTAATGATACTTTTAATTTGAATTGAGGTTTGGTAGTTACTAAGATAGCAATAAGGAAAATTTATAGTCCCATATTTATAATATATCTAATAAAATATATATTCTATGGCACCAGATGCCTATACGTGATAAATTGTTAGTTGTAAAATATCGTGAATAGTCGTATATAACACTATTCACGAACAGTTTTTGTTTTTAGAAATAAAAACTAGGCAACAGAAAAATAGTTTATTAATTTGGTGCGACTTCATCGTACCTGCTATGACCTATTTTTGTTATATAATCGACAGTATTCGTAAGTAGATATAGTTTTTGTTTTTTTTAAAAGATTGATTTGAATGCAAAACTTACAGTATATAGTAGGAATTTACTATGGATTGTTCACATGAGTCATGTTAATAACATGTTGGATTAGTTAGTTTACATTTTATACTTCGTGGACTTTCGGTAGTTATAGGATACTTGTTACGCTCACGCAACACAGTAGCAATTATACAAAGGCATGTTTGAGTTTTATCGAATGTATTATAGCACCATGTTTGGAGAATCGTGGGGTAACACGGTGCTATACGTAGACGTAGCTAGTCCTTTTTGATAGTTAGCATGTGTAACTGTGTTTTAATATATAACAATAAAAATGTTCAAATCTCAAATAATAAGATGAACCCTAACCTCAAAATTTTTATCTAAAAAGTATATTATCTTAGTCCATTTGGGGTACCATGATATTTGTTGAATGACATGTTACTTGAAAATTGTTTAACAAAGATACACGTGCTAATTATAATTAGATTGGGCGTTCGGCAAGAACACATATTTTATTATTAAAACTGTATTACTTCTATCATAAAGAATGTTAAATAGGTTAAGTTTGTAATCACACACCCATTGGGAGTTCTGCGATCTAGACAATCGCCGATCTGTATCCATATATATCTATTGGCTGCGGACTGACTCTGTTGTCCCGGACGCCACAATATATTTTCTAAAAATAATTCAGAAATATTTTAACTTGATTATAAAATTGTGATTGTTTCTGAAAATAGTATCCCCTAATTTTCCAGTGTCGTAAGAAGAAATATTTTGTCTTCTGTTCGTTAATATGATTCTCAAATTAAAGATGTAATATTTTAGCCATTAGATCTTGATTCTTTGATTAGGAAGATAAAAATGTGGTCTATAATAGGTTTGATCATAACACCTGTTCACCTCTGACACATTTATGAACCTTTTTAGACTTCAGATTTCACATTATAATTGTATACTGACTCAGATTTATTATGAATCATACCATTTCACAGTTAAATTGCATATCAATAATTTTTTGAGTATTGGAATTAGTTCAATCTTTCCTTCAGTATGGTTCTATAGGGTTCAAAAACATTTTTGAGTGTCTATGAGAAATTTCATCGAAAGATTGGCTTGGTACTATTCTAAATTTTGAAATATAAAGAAATTTTGTAGTTTAGTCGCACAAATTTGAAATATTCAATTTATTGGCAATAAAATATTATTTTGATATTTAGTGATATGTTTATGATAAATACAGTAGAGGTTTGATGTTGTTATTCATAAAGTAGGAATCATTGACAAATTTGTTTTTAAATATATTATTACAAATTATCTAGATTAAAGGTATCGCCTATTGCGTAAACTCTATACTATTAAATGTTCCATAAAATTGACAAAAGATCCTCAGAAAATAATTTTTATCAGGTTTTACATGTAAAAGTGTGAATACCTACCTTTCATCAAAAATTTGATGACTTGTTAACATATAAAAATCAAAATATATGTCGTGATTTTAAAAGGAAAGTTAAAAATTTCACTTAATATAATTAAATCGGTAAAATGTTTTTTATTATCTTTACGCAATTGAAGCGAGAGTGCTTTATAATCATGTATTTTACCAAAATCATAGGTAATACTTGAAAGAAATTTTAAAGTATTAAAAAAATCAAGAAATTACCCTATTTTCCTCTAAAAAACCGCACTATAACCTAATTTTTTTGCAATAATTCTCGGGGATCGTCTTATTAGATATGTTCAATGCTGTGAATAAAATTGGCAAAAAAATTGTATTTTTATTTTTATAATTACTATAGATTTATTTAAGTTAAACAAAAATTTTGTATGATCAAATAAATGGCTTGTACACTACGAAATTATGGTATATTCATAAAATTAAATTATAAAAAAAATAAAAAAATAAACATGCTAATCTAAAAAATTTTGTAAAATCAATCAGACTCATATAATATATCTGGAGAAGCATCTAACAAGTCTTCTAAACTTCTGGACGAACATAATTATCGTACAAGTCGTTCTCCGATGTTACTGGCTGAACAGCTGGAGCTTTTATACATAGCTCTAACATTATAGACAGCAT
>LDMZ01054848.1:0-13827 GCA_001455285.1 Sphaeromyxa zaharoni
ATAGAGTGGGGAATAAAAAGATGATCAGAGTTATGTTTTACACTAATCCATATCTGTCCAACAACCATTCAAACATAAAAAATGTAACGCAAATAAGCGGATATATCAATAAATAATCCAGATTGTTACAATAAATATGGCGTTTTAATCCCATGACGGGCGGAGGAATTACATATGATTATCTGCGTAGCGTAATAAATGAGCAATATAATCAGAATCACATCCATTATCACAGAACTAAAAGTGTATTGGAGTCAGCATAAAGTTACAAAACCGGTTAGTTCGATGTAAAAAGAAGGAAAAGTAAAACAATACTTAACGACTTTGTCCGAATTATGCTCTAAAGATCAAGGGATTTCGTAATTAGTCTCACACCTTGTACTTTTTGAGCGATGTTGCCGACATTGATGTGTTTAATAAACCCTAAAATGTTTAGTGATGTTGCTCTCCAATGCATTTATTATCTCAATGATGTGATTTTAACCCTTAGATAATTTTTAATTGTTTGAAGGTTCCAAGACACCATTTGATCTTTGAATTTCTATTGGTTTTGTTAGTTGTGTGGCTGTTAAGACTTAAAACGGTAACACGATCAACTGAGGATATTTCATTCACCAAAGATGTGATTTGATGATCTTCTCATTTTAATTAGTAGGAAGAAGAAGCCCTGATCAGTGAATGGATGCCTGAACCGTTAGTCCCATCGTGTAGTAGGAGATTGACTAAGATAGGCCTGCAATTGAAGGGGTGTGTAAATTTGTTTTGCAGACTAAGAAATTACAATTTTCTATGATTTATTTCAATGATAAAATGACATTATTAAGTATAATTTTAAGCCGAGACATACAAAGAGGTCCCATTACCCGATCATTTTTTATCAGTATCGTTTAAAATCCTTATATATGTCCCAAGAACTAAAATCTGAAAGAGGTAGTATTGTTTTGTCCTTGATAGTGGGGTTGGGGGTTTCTCTGCAGATTAATTCTTTACCATATCCATCGATTGAGATTCGTGGCAAGTTCACATTCATCGAATTTATTTCCCGATACTAATAACTGTGTCAAAGGGTTTTTAATATTCCTGTACCAATAAAAAATATCATTCGACAAAGGAGTGCCCATTTTCTACGTCATGCTGTGGTATTCATTGAAATTGACCATTATTCTTCGATGCATATATATTTTTTCTATTAGTATTAGTTGCGCTACTGATAATATATTATTTTGAATACATTAGTGCTATATTTGTTGACTTACTGAGAGAGATTGTTATCCATATTTTGAAATAATGATAAACTTATCATATTTTAATAAAGCCTAATAAATCATTATCACTGATTTACTATGATTCATTTTATTATTATTAATATAAGTAATTACTTTATTGTATAAGTTTTGTTCAAAACATGTTCGGAAAAATCCTATTTGAGGTTCTTACTGTTAGATCGAACATACTATGCCCAATAATAAGATAAGACATAATTTATAACAATAGTTTAAATAAAATTATGTGAGTTTATTTTTATTATTATTAAGCTTATCAAAATTTCTACTCAGAAATATGGCTACCTCTAGGAGTAAATTTTTTATAAATAACAGACAAAATTAGTAATAAAAAATATTTTGTCTAAAAACTAGATGCTGTTCCACAGAAAGGAGGCATGGATATAGGATAGTGGGCTACTGCCAGCTGACTACATCGGAGTCAACTGTAAAAAAATTTCAATTAAATTTTTTCCCATCTTAATCCTAACAATTTTTAAGTTAGTAGTATTTTTATTTTTGTTGTAACGTAAAAATTGTTTCAAGTCTATATTAAAGGTATTTTACAATATTAAAAGAATTGATTTCATGACTAAAGTTTAATATCTATAATTCAGACCAGTTTTTAGTAGAAATTACTGTTTGTTGTTAATTTTATTAAAAATATTTACAATGTTTTGTTTGAATTCAACAATTTTAGAACCAATTATTTTTAAAAATTTACATTTTTTTGGCCCCAATCATTCTATGATAGTGAAACGTAGTCCCTTGTTTCGTTTCCTGCATTTATTGACTGATAATATTTCGTGAAGTAAAGGAACTTTTTATAATAGATATAATAAAGAAATTTTGCTCTACTTTTATTTAAATATATTTAATACGTCGATGCTACTATGTGCAATCAAGAATATATAAATACTTGGCTTAATGTAATATTTATTATTAAATCTGTTGGAATCATTCAGATCTCTAGAGGTTTTACTGTCTTTTTGTTACCATGGTTCACCTATATACTACTGTTCTTAAATGCTGTCTTTATGATTCTTTAGTTTTTAGAGTCAAGCTATGAACCCTTAAAATCGATTTTACGCCTTCCCGGTTTAAAGAAATGTCAAAAAAGTTTTGAATACTTACAAACCCACCATTTTATTGTAATACCGGTCATTAGAATTATTATTTATTAACAAAATAGTAATCGTTGAGAAGGTATAAATATTTTTATAGAGGAAACCACTGAGCTTATTTTTTCATATAGTAGATTTTGAATAATTGATACTAAATATTTAAGTCTTACCTTGATCCTGTTTATTTAGGAAAACAGAAGTATCATCTACGAAAAAATAAATTATTTTACTAAAAATTCTCGTTTTGTGGTATCTTTTATTGGCAGTGGTTGCAAACGAAACTTTACTCAAGAAATTATGGATTTCTTTTCTAAATATTTTGATGTATGTGATTTTTACTAAAGATTTATTAGTTTTACTGTAATTTCACCCTCTACTATTGTTTTTGTAATAGTATATTTTAAAATCAAGAAGAAATATTTGAATCTTCTTCAAGACATGCATTAAACCGGGTAGATGCTTTGTTCAATTTTGTTCTTATCTGGTTTAGTACAAACATGTAAAAAATCGTTTAAATTCTTGGTTTCATAGTAATATTATACAATTATTACGCCCATTTGATTTTAATTTTTTTAAACCTACTAAATTAATAGAAAACTGGGGAAATATATAACTGTAAATGAAAAAACATGTCTTAATCTGGCAACCTTAAATTTTCATTGCTTTGTGGGCAACCATGGAATAGAAGTTACGACTCTTTTTCTAATGTAATCATAAAAGGAGTCTTCGAAACATGTAATTACGAAATATGGTGTTGGAACGTGTGGACCCCGTGGCTTTTATGGTACAAATGGTAATTTAGTCTGAATCAATTAAAATTAATATTTTTTAGATGTTCATTTGAAATTAGAAGCGGAATTTGCACAATTTGTTCAGACTGAGGAAGCGATATTATATAGTTATGGGTTTGCTGCAATTTCAAGTGCTATTCCTGCCTATGCAAAGCGTACTGACATTGTATTTTGGTTTTAAGAATTTTAATTTTATCTAAAGTTCAAAGTGATGAAGGTGTCAATTTGGCGATTCAAAAAGGTGTTGAGGCCTCCAGAAGTACAGTCTTTTTCTTCAAGCATAATGACCTTGACGATTTGGAAACCCTGATTTCTCGTGTTTACAGTACTGAGATTAAAGTACATTTAGATATTTGTTAATCTAAGAATTGAATTAGAATCCAAAGAAGTTTAGCGTCACCAGATGGTTCATTATAGTTGAAGCTGTTTATATGAACCATGGAGATATGATTGACCTGCCTAAACTTATTGACATAAAATATAAGTTTAAGGCTAGGATTATTATTGATGAAAGTCTTTCCATGGGTGTCCTTGGTCAAACTGGACGTGGTATAACTGAACATTTTGACATTGATGTGATATTTTCTCTAATCGGTTTGTTATTGTGATCTAGCCGGACAAAATCGATCTTTTCTCATTTTCTCTGGAAACTGCATTTGGTAGTGTAGGAGGATTGTGTTGTGGAAAGAAGTATATAGTTGATCATCAGGTACTTTAGTAATCGTTATGAGTTATTTTAATCAGAGACTATCAGGTCTTGGCTATGTGTTTTCAGCCTCATTGCCTACTTTTCTGGGTGATGCTGCTCTTAAGGCCTTAGAAAAGATAAAGGAAAGCCCTTCGTTGTGCTCCAAATTGCGCTCTAACTCTGAGTATCTTTACAGAAAAATCAATGAAATGTAAGAGCGTTTTGCGATTTTGTTTGTTTTTTAATCATTCCTCAGTCTGTTGATTATAAAATATATAATTAATATACAAAAAAATTAAGCTTCGTCCTTGATAAATGTGATTAATCAATAATCGAATTGTTTTAATATTTCATAAGTATTGCCAGTAATTTTCTATGAATGCTAATTTTTTATGTCATTCCAGTTCAAATTATTCTTATAAGGAAAAGTTATTATATTATTTTTTTGGATTTTATGCTTTCTGGATAAATTTTTTTATTATGGATAAATTTACAAATAATTCATAGTATTGTTACTGCAGAATATGGTGACATAAGTCAAGGAAAGCATTAACAATGATATATGCAACATAATATTTTTTATATGGATAGATTGTAAAATTTCCATCGATTTGGCAACAAAATTTGATTAGAAAAGATCACAATATCAACTTTGTCAAAAAGTTGATTTACTTGTGAAAAACATGTATATATCCAATATTCGTTTATTTTTTTTGTTCACTATTACACAGTTTGAAAAATTAAATTTTTAAATATTAATCAGTTTTTTACTTACTGAAAGATAACATGAAAAATTTTCATGTCTAATATTAATTTAATAATTCTCACTACGATAAACACATGTGTGTAGGCTGCACAGTACATATTTTAGAAGTCTACTTATTCCTAAAACTCTTCTCACTAATAGCAGGCTTCAACAAATTTTTATCTGCTTGTCTAGTATTAAAGTAAAAAAATAACTGTTATATATAAAATTTCAACAGAATATTTGATACAACATGAATTCCTTATTAATGCAAGGCAGTGCTTAATGAGTTGTTTGTAGATAATCGTTCCATCATTTTAATCCATATTAACAAAACCAATACATTTTAAATCTACGGGTATATAGCTTTCAAATAACCTTTTTTAGTCAAATTGTTTCATTTCAATACTTATTCATGATTCCTTATTAGCGTTATTAAGAACTCATAAGCAGCACTGTAATCTACAGATAATCTATGGGAATAGTTACGATTCTGATTGTTATATTCCAGCACTTCCTGACCTCTAAGTTTTTTGGGAGACGATCCTAGTATGTTTTTATGTATTAATACGCTGAAACAAAGGTTTTAGCATACTTTCCGTAAGAGAGCTGTAGCATATCATGAATATAATATCTATTGTATTTATTACCTCTATTTCACAACAACTTTAACTGAATATGTGTTTATGTCTATCTTTATGCTTTTATTGTAAAGTGTTGGTGTGTTTAAATGGACATTTGATTAATCATGTGTATGCTTGCTTGATATTGTATATTAGATACGTACTATCTATGCTATCATTGGTTCCATTACTAACTTATTATTTATTTCTTAATCTGTTAAAGTGGTGCATTAACAAGTATGGTATAGTTTATAAGATCTGCAAAAAAGTATATATAGATCATATAAGTAGAGTTTTTTACACCCTTATATTGCCATTATGACATTAATCATACTTAAAATTGAACTATTTTTTTCCATTTTTATCTATGCCAGAAAATAAATTTCCATCGTAAGTAGTATTGAGTAAAATTATCATTCCAAGTTCAGATAATAATACAATTTTTGTTAATTTTGTATACCTAAATTTCGGGGTTTTAGTTCAATGTTATTATATTTAATTTATTCACACCGATGTTGATAGTGTTATATTTTTATGTCATAAAATTCAATATGCTGTTTTAGGTACTACAAGGATGCTCTTTGCTTACATTACATTTTATGATCATTATTTTCTAACATTAAAAATGTAAGATGTGGCAAATGGCAATCCAGTTCACTTGCATGTCGCTTCTTTTTATTTTATCAAATAATGAAGTGATATTCAAAAAAATATATTGATATCCTACTAATTTCCAGAAATAAGTTTATAAATTCTGAAAATAGCTATTTAATATTTCACTTAAAGCTATTTTTTGTTATGTCTAAGTAAAATTTTCATTAATGCTGTCTACAGAATACATCCGGCTTTTTCTGTGAATTGTTCGATTGGATCTCCAGTTATCCATTTAAAAATTAGCAATGTAAGAAATGATTTTTCAATTGATCTTCACACTCAAGAAACAATTCTTGAAGACTTTGTAACTGAGGTATTTATTCTGTTTTTTTTTATAATTTTAATTAGTGTATTAATAAGGGCATAGCAATGTCTGTATCAAGGCATGTTCTGGAACAAGAAAAGTTTCATCTTAGGCCGAGGTAACTTTAAACTACCCGTTGACAGCTTTTTAGTGTCAGAATTGCTGTAAATTCTTTACTAACCCAGGATGAAATGGATAATGCTGTCGAAATTATTGC
Source organism: Sphaeromyxa zaharoni (assembly GCA_001455285.1). NCBI lineage: Eukaryota > Metazoa > Cnidaria > Myxozoa > Bivalvulida > Sphaeromyxidae > Sphaeromyxa > Sphaeromyxa zaharoni. The sequence continues at coordinate 6,409 of LDMZ01054848.1, forward strand.
AAGTTGTTCACTATATGCCTATAAAAGTCACACTGGAGGCCTAAATGGACTGATTATGTAATATTACTTTTTGACGCCCTTCGTTTCGTAGATTTTTAAAACATTTTTGATGTCATTCATTATTGTCCATATAAGTTTATGTATTCAAAAATTAATTCAAAGAATTATATAAAATGCATTTTTTTATGTGACGTCTTCTTTTGGATAACCTACCAACACCTGATAGGTTGCGAAAATTGATTTAATATTAAAATACGGGAATATGCTAAATATAAATCTAAGAGTAAGACAATATTTATACACAAATTAAGGTAGAAATGCGCTCATTTATTTGGTGTTACAGACGTGTTCACCGCAGTATGTCTGGTTAAATATGGAAACTATTATGGTTATAACCTGGTATTGATACTGTCCAACATTACAAAATTCATACGTAGTAATTTCAAGAACTCATGATATATATATAATGAGAGATATGATTAAAGTATATGTGATGACATAACTTATCCTTATACGATACTTTGTTTTCAGATTAATAAACAAGTCTTTTTCATGTTGGTAAGGAAACAAAATCTAGTGGACATGGATAGAATTAGTTTCATCCAGCGCTAAAATAGTCTTACGCCCTTGTTGATTGCTATTACTATCATGGAGTATTCTGAGGTATCCACAATTGCTCCAAACCGCTTTGACAAGCTAGCTAGTCCTGATCGTTCTATATTTGCTGACGATAACATAAACTAATATGTGTATTAAAATTTGGAGACTTAGGTCCGTATTAATCGTCCATTTAGGGAAGAATATTAAGTCGAGTCCCCTGTCCCTCGCAAGGGTATCATCAAACAAAATATTTTACATAAACGAATTTTCTTTATTTCTTTGATGTGGTACTTTGTTATTTGCATGCATATTTTAATACATGTAATTGGAATGTTTTCCAATGTACTGGAACACATTCTAATTATTGCCTTACAACTAGTTTAATATAAAGACCTTCATAAAATTTTCCGAAATTTATTTATTTTTCCTTTTTAATAATATTGTTCTTAAGGAATACTCGAGTATAAAAGTATATTATTTTACAATTCTTTAACCGGACTAATGTGAACGACCGTTTGTTTCAAATTAAAATACCTTTTTTAGCGTCTAAAGTTAACAGTACTCAAAATATGGTATTTTCATATATGCTAATAATTATTAATTTTAAATCCTACAAACTTGTTTTGTTTATTTACTAATAACTATCAGATCAAATTTTTGGATAATGTTATAAAAAATATCATACTCGTAGATCTTACCAATTGCACATTTTTAAAATATAAGATTAAAGTATATAACTAAGTAATACCTAACCCGAACATAAGTGGCAGATACACAAAAGATTGGAATTTCATTGGTTTATTTATTAGTGCTGGAAATAACTTAATTTAAGATTCTATCCCCAATACAGTAGTTTCTAGCGATTAGTACATGGAATTTTTTATTACCTATGTAGTATGTAAGACCATGATATTATAACGATTTAAATTTATTGGTCGTTGATCCACTACTGTGTAGACATGACTTAAGCCTTGAGTAGGTTTTTAATATTTTTTGGGACAAAATAAAATTTTTCAAAAATGATAGACATCTTTATAGTTTCTAAAGAAACTTATGGAAAAATTCAAATCACATAAAAAATAGGGCTAATTTTGTAAAGTCGTCATTTAATTACCTTTTTACATGGCGTTGGTGGTTTGATCAGTGTTAACCTGAATTTATCGCACATAACATTATTACTACAAATTAATCATATTTCACCATATGCTTGTGTAATCTCAAGCAATTCTGCAATAAAAATTATGGCTTGCAGATTGTATTTAAGATTTATCATAAATTTCAACGATGTATATTTTATAAAGGAAATTTTCAAACTAAAGGTGATAGTATATTCATTATTCATTAAATCAATATTTTAAAATTATTAAAAAGGGATTCTCATATTTGGTAATACATAAGCTAGGAATCTCTAGAGGATAGATCTCAAAAATGACATGGTTATGTAAATACATCCATAAACCTGATTACTGCTCTAAAAATTTTGTTTAACAAATGGTAGCAAGAAATTAATTTCATTAGGAAATTGAAAAAGCTAAAATGATCACACTAGATAAACTTGGCAAATATAAAATGAAGATTCGGTATCAAGATAATTTCAGTACATCTTACGAACATTACTTACCTGTTACTTTATCAACAAAAATATAAAAAAAGATTTGATCCAGTAAAAATTCTTGAATCTGCTTGGGATGTTGAAAGTGGAAAATAGTTTTTATTTATAAAAGATACTTCGTATTAAGCACACAAATCCAAAAATTTCTTATTCATGTTTATTCCAACGGGATTTCTGGATTACCGAAGTATTTATTTAACTTTATATTATAAATCAATAAGTAATCTAACCCGAGGTTGAAAATCATAGATGCTAGAGCATATAAAGCTACAAACACGATATAGATAAGAAATTTATGTGATCTAATCCATAAACGGTAGAAGAACTATTTTTGCTCATACTTTTTTCGAATCTAGAGTTTAAAAAATTAGCTAAAGGATGCCAGACTAAAAAGTTATTGTAAATAAATTAGATCGATTGATTAATATTATTTTTAGTAATAAAAAATTCCTGAATTATCAAAAGAATGACGAACCTATTCCTAGTGTGAGAAGTAGTTGCTAGCAATGACATAAAACCAATCATTGAAAACTCCAGTTTGGAGGGAGATATTGATATAAGAATCCAGAATATCAAAATTTTTCATTTGTTCAATGTTTATTGTTATATTTTTTAATATAAAAAACAAATGTATATCACTTAATTTTCTAACAGAATTAACTAATTTTTCAATTATGATATTTCAGCATAATGATTATTGTCATAGATATGAAAAAAATTTTCGTTAAGAGATTCTGCGATGTATACTTAAATCATACTTCTCTATCTTATTTAAGACAATAGTATTAAGAAGCAACAGAATCTTGCCCAAAAATAGTATCATGACTTTTAAAATAAATTAACTAAATTTACTATATATAATTACATAAGGTTTGCACGTTTATTTAAAAATTTTGTGAATTAATTATCTGAAATAAGTGCAAAAAATGTCATCATTCGCAATTTCACTTGAATCAGCACTTCTTAAATACAATAGCTTCTCTAATATTTTTCAACCTTTCACTGTTCAGGATTAAAATTTGATCCAAACTTAAAGTTCAGAGAACTTTCTTAACATTCGTATTATTTGAATGAAATGAAAAATGGAGAAACCAATCATCATGAACACTAAAAACTGGACAAGGGAATTGGTTATTATATAAAGTTGACAGTAAAAAAATTCAAATTGCTCAAATTCATGATACTGATCGTCAATGAACTTTGGAAAACTGTTTATCTGTTGCATCGAAAAATGTTTTATCAACATATTTTTACATTCATTAAAATATTTTTATAAATCTATCCCATTACTCTAGATTTTCCGAAATTATCAAATACTTTAAAATGTGGTACCACAAATTAAAAATCTGTATCCATTATGGTTAAACTTTAGCATTGCGGCTTAATAAAATATGAATTTACAATATACTACATTGCTTTAATGTATATAATTTAAGCCTTACAATGAAAATGAATTATTAAAATAAGGAGCAATACAAATCAATAATCGGATCGAGTAATTTTAACAGTTACGGAAATTTAAGTTTAATAAAATTTTTAATACCATCTCTACAGAATTATAAAAACTATAATCTCAAAAACTAATGATGAATATTATAATTTTTTATATTTTAATAACTATTGTTAGTTATATCCACATCAAGCAATAATAGTACTTCATATAAAATACAGAACACTGAAAGAGAAATTTAAAAGCAATAAAATAAACACTATTAATGCAATGAACAAGATGAACATAGATATTTAGCTTTCTATGATGAAACTATATTCGAAAAATTGGAACAAACTCAGATTACAATCTCTAAAGATTCTTTATTTCTGTTTTAATATTAATGCAAATTTAAAATAAATATATATGGGTAATTACGAGAGATCATTTTTATGACTTAAAGGTAAAAATCACAACAATTCAGATACTAAATAATTTTTTAAAAATAACTGCTCTTGAGATAAAAAATATGAGGTTTTCGCTTAATAAAATAGTTTAATTTTCCAACCTTTTCATACTAAAAATTTAATACTTCCTTTTATATGCATAAGATAATAATAAATTAAATTTACGGCAAGTTGTTCAAAAAAGATCCAACGTACAGACTGCTTCAAAATTTATCTGATTTATGATAAGTAGAAATAGTGAAACCCAGTAATTAAAGATTGGTGGCACATTTACTTTTAATTTGTATTATTCCAGATAAACGAACATATTTTATTTAAATTTATACAAATAAAGAATAAATCTTTAAAGAAAATTGGAATCAGATTGTATATTAGTGGCTAAGCCGTGACATCTCCGAATATAATAAAAAACTGTAACACATTTTACATATATACAAAGCAAAAAACTCTATAATATATAAAGTAGTATAAAAGTCAGAAAAGCTACAAAAACTTACTTTTGAATCACCAAAAAAGGGTTCTCGAAATGAACCCTGACAAACTGGAGCGCCAAGAATTGCGTCCTCGTCTATCATCATCGTTTAATACAACAGCCTCTTCAACTAAGCAAATGATGAAAAATTTTTACTTTATCAGTTAAGAACGACTGATCCAGATCAGGAAGATAGTCCGGGAAGTTCTCCTCAGGAAAATGAACGCTAACAGGGACCAAAACTTCCTCTCCATCATTATTAGTCACGACTTGCTTAACCTCATGAACGTCAGCTTGCACACGAAGAGTCTTAGCGACAAATTCAGCTGACAATTCCGTTCTGGAATGGATAGTAACCCGCTCTGTTCCAGCATTGCAAGAGAAGCTGATCACCCCTTTGATAGATAGGAGAGCGCGTTCAACGGCCCGTCGAGTGTCCAGATCTGATACGAACGGGACAAGCAAGACATACCGCTTTGGCTTGGCATGGAGAGGTCGCATTGGTCTCCCACTCCCTCCAAACCGATTAAATCCACCCCCAATACTACTCGTGTTAAAAAGGGACGTGTTAGCATTGTTAACACTCTGGTTTGCTATGCTCCTATCGTGACCTGCACCAATATCGCGATCGTTACTATAAAATTCTTATTATTAAGATCAATAATACATTTTGGCAGCGACTAAAACACTCACCAAGGCAGAAGCGAGTTTGTATGTATGAGATGTGACATGGTACTGTTTGAGGATCCGAAATACCGACTGACGTAAAGCATGATTCTTCTTCATAAAGTCTCTGCAAATCGGTGTCTCAACCAAAAGGTTTAAAGCCTTAAAAGCTATTATTAAATGATATTCAAAGTACTTTCAAAGAGGGATTGACCACCTCTTCAAAATGGCTTTCCACCAAACACACAACCTTATCAGCGAATCCGGGTTCCTAGCAGGAATCAATAAGAGAAGGCCAAGAAGTGAGAATACCTTAATAAGTCGAATACGATCCTTCTCGGTTTTGACCATTTTCAAAAAATACTTAGATTCATTTATCTCTTTAAGCTTATTTTCGAAGCTCAAGCTCCCCTCCTCCATTTGAAGTGTCTTACAGCAGCCTTAAACAGCCCCGAGTCAATGCGTGATCATGCGAGATTATAGACCCTGCAGAAAGTAGTTGAATATTTTCATAAATGCATTGTTTTTTCTTATTATACATTAGTTGTAAGTGTACTACTTCTTCCAAATCTTTCTTATATGTTTTAATTTTAATCCGAGTGGATCAAAATTTTAAACTACGTTATTATATAATACTTCTTTTGTCCTTGTTGCACAATTTTCCCTTTTGCTTTTACTTTTCAGCATCGACTATTATTTTTCTATTGAAAATTTTCTTTTTGCATATGACGGAAAATGAATTTACATCTGAGTACACTGGTGTATATTATTATGTTACGTGTTAGTTTTGTTCAATCTAGTAACGTTATCTTACTCAGTATCACCTATGGAGGATGCTTCAAGGTGTCTCATAATGCAAATATTCTTCAAAAGTGGATAATTTTTTATTAGATCATTAGCATCAATGAAAAAGCCTGGCTTTAAATAATTAATTATAAATAAACTGTATTGCTTGTCATTTCAGTGACTAATGAATTAATCGTGTAAAAATGAGTTTTTATAATGCAATTCCTGAAAAAAATTGATTTCATAGAAAAAAATCCGTATCAAAAATTCTTATGAAACATATAACGGTCGATAGATTAAATAGCTAAAGAACCACTAAACTTAGAAAATATATCAACAAACCAGAATCATTTCAAGAGGTTGAATTTTACCTGAGGAGTTAGTTAAAACGAATTATTTCAATGGTGTGTAAAAGCTCATTCTATTCTTAGTTTTACTGTGGGAAATCAAATTTAGGCAAATAAATTTTAAAAAACTTTAAAAAATATAAGTTATTGAAATATATCTTAGACTAAGAAAAACAATCAAAATGATCCAAGCTCTAAGTAGAACATTCAATTTTTAATTACTTAATACAAAAAGAAGATTACAACTGAGACGAATAGGTAAATATTTTAGACCTTTAACTATCATTTCAACGATTTTAAGCTATCTGCTAATTAATTTCAACATTTATATTGTATGTGATCAGTTTTTTTATTTTAATTATTTGAATAATACAGAAATATCTTTAGTAGCAATGTTTTAATAATAGCCTGTTGCTTAAGAATGCAATGAATGCTATTATATAACTCAAAGATTTTATTTCCAATAGACTTGCTATTAATATATGTACATATAACTAAAAAAAGTCCATGTTTTTGAATATCTAATTTAATTTTATGATTATTAATTACAGATTCTTTGGAAAATTTGAGTTTAAAATAACATAAAAAACAGATAGTGTTGGAAAACTTAGATTTAATCAATTAGCCATATCTCAAATGATGAATGGAGTGTAACTTAAAATTTTTTAATATTTTAAGTAAATCTCATAAATTGTACGTTCTGATTCTTTATCTAGTTTTCAATATAATCAGAAATGGTTAAATGTATTTTTATTATTATATTCATTAAGGAGTCTTAATCAAACCAATTATTGTAAATAATATCTGGCCTTGTCCAGTGTAATGTATGGATATGAATGTTTTGGTTCAATAAATAAAAGTATGGTATTTTATTTAAAGGTCAGGAAACATTCTGATATATTGACAGCTTTATAAAAATTTTCTTCTACATCCATCCCTAAGGTAAGAATTATATGCAATAAGTTATTGTGTAATCGATATAGAAATGACTACCCTGCCTCGTATAAACCGACACTATATATATATATATATATATATAT
>LDMZ01054857.1:0-10018 GCA_001455285.1 Sphaeromyxa zaharoni
TTTTTTTTCTTTTAATGAAGAGAAAATTATTTTATATTAATTTTTTACAGGATGATATATAATTTGTTAATCTCCTCAGTATTTATCATTTTATTAATTATTCCCCATATATAGCAAAAAGAAAAATTTATAATACTATTTTATATCAAATAGATCTTCCTTTTATCGCTTATTTTGGCCACAATCGCTCACATTTTCTTTTAAACAAATAACTCCAAATGAAAGCAAAAGAGATTTTTATATTAATTAAAAAAGATTTATGATGTAAATGTTTTGCTTTCAATACGTAAAATTCCTGAAAATGAGTAATGTAAGGCAGAAAGACATCTTTTAATTCATTTCAAAGTAATGGATTATGATGTAATTTCTGATGACCCGTATTCGGATTAATACTTACCATACATTCAGGTAAGTTATTAAAATATTAATTCGACTTCCCATTATTTTTATAAACTTAGACCTTTATATGACTGTTTTTCAATTCGATAATAAGGCATTATTTCTCTCCTGGTAAATCAAAATGTATCAAAATATAAGTGAAATTTATGACGCGTTTACAGAGATTAGAAAAATTAACATTGGCTCCCTGTTTACATCTAAAAATTTAACAGAGCAAGTGTTAACGGGAGTGCATGTTTCCAATCACAGATTTTGACATTTAAAATGAACCTACTATACTTTCAACTTACCAATGTGGGTCAGCTTTATTAACTCAAATCTCTATGAATACGGGAAAGATTGCTTCATAAACAAATGAGTGAAGATTATGAATTAACATATTGACTAAATCTGTATTAGGTTTAATTCAATAATATTGGGATCCCCTCTGAAATTCTTACTATATAATTAATACGACAGCTAACGTAATTACACGGGAAGTAAATAAAGTTTAAATAGATATAAGAATTGTAGAGATTTTGGCTTTTAACATTTTATACTACTACAACTTGGCTATAATTATTGCTAGCCTTTCATGTGTGGACATTTTGCCAACACAATCAGAAAAAACGAGTTACCTATCAATCTACGAACCTCTACGATTAGTTATCGTTTAAAACTAATTAGGCCCATAATCCGGGTCATCATCAGTGCCAATAATTATCCTAATTTTTTACATAACAGGTAGTAGTTGTGTTATTTTTATAAATCTCTGGTAATGACCAAAATTTAGATAATTATATTTGTTTAAATAAACTCAAATACACTCAGCCTATCTTTAACTGAATACGTCATCATGTTATAAATATGCCAATATACACTTTTAAAACGAGTATAAAATTAAAATGATATTTATTTGCATTTAAAATTCAAAACGTATATGAAGACAAAAAATATAGTAATAAGAACTCAACAAAAAAAAATACCAATATTTTCCATTGTTGCATAACTTAAAAATTGAAACACAAAACACTCTTTTGATCCTATTTATGATTATGGGTAACAATATAAAAGATTTAAAAATTTTATTCCTCTATATTGTTTTTTTCAAAAAATAACAGTTTGTTAAACTTTTTTCTGAACTAATATTTATGATAAAAGTTATGTTATATTTATTTTGTTCGATTAAATTATCTGTTTGTAATCTAATTTGGTGAACATGTATTTAAAAATCAGAATCAGATAAATGTTCACACATGCCTGATTAGCCAATTTGATGGTTCAACAACCGATGTATGACTTAATATCAAGAATTATAACAGATATAGTGTTACCATATAAAATTTAGCCTAAATAGCCAATCTCTCGACAAAAACTTATAAGGTAAAAGTGGCTGCCTAATTATACAATTTCACACTATAGTAGGAAAAATTCGAATTAATTTCTTAAACCGTTGTTGCGGTATATAATTTTAACCTTTGAAAAAAATAACTGTGTACACACAAATGTTCTTACGATATATGATACATATTTTAAGAAAGTACTAAAATCTTTAAATTTTACATTACCTGAAAATTCATTAAAATAAAATTGCTTTAAAACATATTTTGTTATTTTTTCGTTCTATTGACTTATTCAACCTTTTATTTAATTGTATTTTAATTTTTATTCTAAAATTCAAATCTATTTGACATACAGTCTCTCGTTCTACTATCATAACTATATAATTATGGAAGATTTCTTAAATTTTGTAATTATAACAAAGCTAGTATATGCTGATTTTATTCTGAATATATCCTTCTGGCTTCAAGACAAATTGATAACTTATTCAGGTGAGAATAAATGCTAATTTATTTACAAAATCTCTAAATTTTTATTTATTTGATTTGTTTTAGTATAAAATTTCCTCATTAAAAATAGATCGAATATTTTTACGAGGATTATAAGTAGTTAAATAAATTTATAATTTCATATTTGATACGACTCGACGATCATGATATGATTGATAATATGAAACAATAATTTGATACTCTACTTCGAAATATTTTGATTTCGATATTATATGAAAATTTAACCTTCAAATTTATAAATCATATAATTTAAAGCCGAAATATAAGATAATCGAAATTTCCAAAAAGACAATAAAATTACAAGAAAAGAAGGAGAAAAAACCTAATAATTTGACATTAACCTATTAAATTGCAGTTATTTATTTATAAAATTGTTAATTTAGTGCACTCATTTAAATTTTGTTTTTATTAATTGGTGCAGTCCATTTATTTTTTTATTTGTTTTTACGTTAACTTAATTTCGTATTTATTTAAATCGAAAATTTTCAGTATGTTGTTGCATGAATGTTCCATTAGCTATTGGTTTTATTAAATTTGAATTATTTTCCTTTAAGAATAGAATCTTTACCAAAATTTGAATACAATCAACTGATAAAGATATCATACAACGCTATCTGTTGATCAAACCTAACTTATGTCCTGAAATATGCTGAGTTATAAAAGAACATCCTAATAATAATTCACAGTCAAATAATAACTCATAATAATGAAGGTACTAATATCATAATTGTTACGTATAAGCCAGATGTTGGCAAAAACATGTAAAAAAGTGATATTCCTTCGGTGCGGCGATGGTGCAATGCGGCGTGGAATAATTTATATATTATCAATTAGGTTTATTAGAATAGATGGGATTATTGCTATACTCTGTTTATTACAATAATCATAAGAGGTTATTAAAAGTACTAGGATTTTTTATATTAAGAACGATTTTAGGTATGTAATCAGATAAATTTACACACAAACTAAAATCCCTTTCAAACATTTACATCTATCTGTCACTGAATTAAAAAAATTATGAAACAATTACAAGCTACAGAATTAGGATATGGGGAAAATAAAAGAAATAATCGAAATGCTATGGGATTTTTGCATTTATAACCAAGGTAGTCCATACATTAATATTGTTGAAAAGAGTTATTTCAATTAATCAAAATATTAATGAAGTAATTATATATTATTTATAGAGACAGCGTATTGTGGAAGCATCTTTTTTTTTATTTTCATCCCATAACTTATTCCTATATACCTAATCATGCCGAAAAAATTTCTCTTTCACTGATAAAGATGAATATAACCGATTGTTAACTATATAAATTTCGTTACTTCACCTGCAAAAGTTATTTCTTAATTTCTGAAAATAAAAAATCATAAGGATAATTCTCAGTTAAGGTAGACGGGGGTTTGAAATAATGCAGAGAGAAAATTTAAAATTATAATTAAATGCAAATTTTGTTATAAAATGCTTCCAGAGTGTGTTAAAATAATAGAAATTGTTAAATATGTTGCATCGTTATTTTTTTGATGATTTATACATTTAAAAGTTTATATATTATTTTTGATTATTATCTCTTTTTATTTCTGGTTATGGATAAGAATCGTTAATTGATCCGCATCAATACTTATTATGATAGTTTCTGAATTATTCTAATTTACAGCCAAATATTGAAGTTGTTCAATAAAGATATGTAAAGAATATATTTGTGCAATTGATAACATCACGGTAGTAATATCAGCATGATAAAAATTGCAAATTTAAAATTTTGTATTCAAAAAGTTTAAAATATTTATTGCCAAATTTCTTAGGTTTTATTATTACTTATAAAGGTATAATATAATTAATTTCCGCTTATTTAAGATTTAATAAACTGGAGTAAATTAGTAACCAGTACTTACATCTGTATTAATATATCTTACCGGTCAGGATAGATAGATTTATTAAACTTAAAACTTAATAAAATTTTAAATATATATATTACCACAATTTTTTTTGAAATATTAAAAAAATTGTGGTCAATAAGATTACCTAAAGCAATCTTGAATCAATTATTCTATAATTGGTATAATATTTTAATGTAGAAGTACGAATTTTAGGAATTTGTCAAGATGGTTTCATCCTTGGAACAAACCCACTGCAAATATTATTACGACCCAAATGCTGTAAAAATACGTATCTGATATCATAAAAAATAAAAAGCGTAAATTTAAGAATGCATCAACTAACCCGATTCTAATATACTTCCTAAAAAATAAAAATTAAACCCAATTTAATTTAAAATAATACCCATAATTGGTTTGATAAATAGTAAGTGCCATTACTCCCATAAACAGCAAACAATAAAATATAAATCGATTGCATATATTTTCAGAATAAATCTTATACGGACCAATGTAGACAATGGAATTATCAAAATAAGATAATTGTTTTTACAGCCCTAAAGATAGTTCTATTATGAAACCATTACCAGATACAGGTCTAACGATATTGCGGTAAAGAGCATTGTTTGTTAATTCACCTTAAGAAAACTTCGATCACATTTTATCATTAAATTAATAAAAATTTTGTTATTTTGGTAGAAGATACGTTTTGTTTTTGAATTCTGTCTCCCTAACTCCCACACGTATATAAAATTATCTTAATCCCCATCTTAAACTGTCATAGAGACGAAGAATGAAATTTTTTTCCTTAGATACATTAAATTTTGCCATAAAAAAAGTTTTCCTATTCATGTGAGTAAAAAATAAGAATAGATTAGTTGGTCTCATACTTTAAATATTATTGAGAAGTATGTTAAATACGAAACTTTTTTTCTTAGCTATCGAGGAAAAAAAATTACCCGCTAGTTATGACTTTGGAGGCGGTTCAGTAAGGCGGGACTAACCTCCAGTCCGCTTTCGCGGCAGGTTAGACGCCAGTCAGAACCTCCCATGGTATTTGAAAGGTAGTGTGGGGCTTTCAACAACTAAAACAACCCCCATTAACTACCCTTGTACTAGAGCTACGCTACCTGATTAGGCTTCGTTCTCTTAAATACTAGACTTAAAACGATGCAGCACCAACATCTCATAAATAACAAATTCTTTTTTAATGTATACTCCGATAAAGATAACTATCCATACGAGAGCTGTTTCATCTCAAATACGTTAACGGTAAAGAGATTAAATCTATGGCAACTAATTAATGATGCAAATTGTTAAAATTGTGGTTCCGTGAAAAGGAACACAAGAACGTGGTATGATTAGTGGTCTATATAACCGATATACTTAACACGAATAAATATTTTTTTTGAAAAGACATCAATTTTTACAGGGCAAATACATCAAGTGTAAAATTTTTTAAACATGGTACTGTCAAAGGAAGTTGAGAATATTGAAGACCTATTTTCTGTCAAATAAATTCAATTTGGGCAGTCAATCCCCCTTCCCACATGTCAATGCGAAATAATTTACGTTGATATGAAGCTTCATTTGATTCTAAACCGTATCACATTAGAGGGAAATAGCCATTCAAGCACCTTATCCTCTATTTAAATATTAAGAACAATCACTATTGCTAAAAAAATATAAAAATATATTATTTTGAAAATTGCGATAAAACAGGAAAGGTAATTAAATAAGCTCAATCATATATTTTTTAAGTGGAATGAATGTCTCCTAATGCGTCTACGGCTTGACAGACCAAAACTTGATAGAACCATCTTGTTGACCGACTGAAATAAGAGTACTATCATCTAACCACAGAACATGCTTAACATAATAGCTTCTGTGAGCACCTAGAAATTAAAAATCGTTAAATTCAACCAACCAGCAATTTCAAATCGATAAAAAGTATCTCCTGGTTTGCGTATCGTGATACCTCCATCAACCCCACACGATGCTATGTAATTATCGAATGGAGACCAGTCCATTGAAAACACACGCGTTTCATGGTTATTCCAACATGAAACTTGAGCACAAGTATTCCCATCAAATATAGCAACAACCTTACGTTCTGTAGCTACTGCAAATCTATCCCCATTGTGAGAATAAACAATTTTGGTAATTGGGTCTGTCATTGATATAGGGTCCATACTTTTGGGTGCTAATTGCTTCCCATCGAAATCATAAAACCGTACTTTGCTGTCCTAATAATTAAATACCGAAAAATATTTATAAACATACAGCTCCACCAACTATGACAGTCTTCCCATCAGGATGGACCGATAAAGCGGTAGCATTGAAGCTTACTTGAGTTGATGATGCTACTACATGATCTACTATAACTTCAATCTATGAAAACATGCCTCCAGAGTATTCATAAAAATACATGTTTTTGACAACCAACTAGGACCGTTTTCTCATCCTTAAACACTATAACATTGGCCTGTGAGGGACAGCTTGAGAGTTTCTCACTAATCATAATAAAAAAAATTGTGAAAATAACAAAACTGAAATTTGTTTTCAGTGACGTTTAAATACTTAACCATATTGTTGGTTGAAACTCCAACAACACTTTCCCCAAACGAAGACAGATCTGTGATTTGATTCATAAATGCGTTTCCTGAAGTAACTTCACACTGACCGGTAGCAATATCCCACCGAACTGAATAATTAAAATCATTTTAAGTAATCGGTACTCAAAACTCCGTTTACACCTCCTGTAAAGATAAACTTTTTGTTTGCTGATAAAGCCATACTCACTACCTGAGAATTATGGCCCTGAAAAAGTGAATATTCAAGGAGAAATCAACCCATATTGTACGTAGGGGAGTGGAATTGTCTTCAGTATTCAGGAAAGTAAATCTTCCGTTTAAAGAAAGTGAAATAACATGATTCTTAGTCCATAAAGCCCCCAACTGCTGGTCTTCCACGTTTTTCCCAAAGACAAATGTACTGGAAATCAATTAGCAACAGGGGTAAAACCTAACCCAATAATATTAGCGTTTTCAACATCCCATATCCGGCATGTTTTGTCCCCGGAAGCAGACAATAGCTTTTTACTACAGGAGCTCCAACTGATCTTTAAAATATTAACACTATACTACACACCAAATACAGCGTATACTCCACCGTCATGAGCCTTACCCTTGCCGGAATCTAACTCCTTAAGCACCTCAAATTCCTTTCCGTCATAGATGAATATCTTGAAATGACAAAAACCCATAATAAAATTTACCTTTCCATCCATCCCAGCAGAAGCCACAAGGTTGCCATCTGGGGAATATCTCACACAGTTGACAAAATTTGAGTGAACCTATTAGTGTTAAAGTCGTAGCGGTGACCTGACATCCTGTTTTTTCGTAGGCTTAAGAGGTGTTCCAACATATTGTTGAACCGACATATCCTCCCCACATGAAACTGCAGCGTACGGCCTCACCTGTTTATAATCGCCAGAGAGACACGTCTTCACATGACCATGGATCGTCCCAACCGTAGTGCCCGTGTCCCACTTAATGGCAGTTCCAAACCTATGCCAAATTTTTGAAAACCAAAGGTGACTACTTTTCCCCACTGATTCCAACCAGGAAGATGCGTTGGTTATCCTCTGACCAGGAGATATCATTAATACGATTGGAGAAGGGTCTGTACTCGTACTTTACTCTGTGTTCCGAGTTGGTTGTATCCCAGATGTTCAGACATCCAGTTGCATCTAAACCGTAATCTTATAAGTTGGAGTGGTTACCTCCTGAGGCTACATAGTAGCCACTGGGGGTATAACACGCTGCAGTGGTTGGCTTGGCATGGTTGGTCACTATCTCTGATTTGTAGGGATCCTGAAAATTTAAATTAAAAAGGATGCTATCGGACATTAAGGTCACGGATTATAATGCTGTTTGCAACTGGATAAATTAACTTGTCCTCTTTCGGATGACATTTAAAAACGAAGGGTTTTCCTCTCTCAACATGAGGGGAAGGTGGCAGCAATTTTACTAAAAATAAAAATAACAGAAGGGATTTACAATTTTACATAATTCGTACGTTGGTGCCATCTATGAAAGGATATAACAGAAGATTCAATCCCAATAACACAAGGACGCAAACGCAACTAATTATTCAGTAACAAATTCTGGGTGTGCCGAACAGTAAGAGTAAGCCGCAAAATTTTGCTTTTATAAGTATCATATGGAAAATTTATATATATTAATTCATTATTCTATAAGCTCGCTTGACGGTGTTGGTTCCAAAATGTTAATTCATATTATTTAATTCCTTTTCGTTTTGTCATGTAACTTCAGAATGGCTCAGTGTATTTGTCTAAGCTTAATTTTTCATCTTTTGGTTGTGTGACGCGGTGTTTATTTATTTTTTTTAAAATTTATTTTGTCTCTAAAATTTAGACATGTGTCCCGGACATTCGTAAATCCCAGTTATAAAAACGAAAATTTTTTAAAGTTTGAAATGTAATTGAAATTAATTTTTTAATTTATTTTAAAAATTGGATCGATATGTTTTTTGGAATGCATCATGTGTAATTAAATAGCAAATATAATATATGATTTGTGGCTGATATTTGAATCAATGTTAGATTTTTAAAGAGAACATAATTGAAAAAAAAATTATTTATTTTTGTCATTATCAAATGTTTTTATCATTTTATAAAAAAACTAATATTCATGTACAAAGAAAAATCCTACTTAAAATCTTAAGGATTTTATATGGAAGGACAAAAAAATGCTTAATTAATAAGACCAACGGGAAAATCGTATGATGTATATTTTCCAACTTATTGGTAAGGTCATGCAAGCCACGTATACGAGGGATCAGTAACCGATATTCCAATACAAGTTAAATACAAATTCACAAAGCATTCAATTTTGATGGATAAATTTTTATTTATTTTTTGTAACCAATAACTCGGAACCATATTAAAATAACTTTAATTAGGTGTACATAAAATTTTATATCCGATTAAACACGTAGTCATTGACATCCAGATCCACTGGAAAAAGTCTTTTTCAAAATTTTAATTACCGGTTTTTAATTAGACCCATCACTGATTTGGGATATTTTTATTCTGTTGATTAACCAAAAAGTTATATAACTCAGATTTGGACTTGAAATATTTACTTTTTCATTTTTCCTTCTCTCTTTTATTAGTTTTTTATGAAACTTAAAATTTTCATTCCTTATGAATAATATAGAAACTTTCATATATTTCAAAAGTTATGTGTATGATTTTTATTTTTGCTGTATTTTAAATTTATTACGTTTTAAAATTTTACTATTTTCTTCCTCAATAAAGCCTTGTTAATACGGGTATATATAAAAATTGCACAGCTCTTTATTTGTTAAAAATGTAAAATTTCCATCTATTTTTCGGATGCGTCTGGATATATCTAGTGCCCAGTCTCCTAGACTATTAATAGGCGACTTAGATGGCGGAAGGCACGCCGCGGTATCGCCTGATTGATTATAGATATATTATTTTTTATCCCTATGTCCAAACATATTACGAGGTCGTTATTTAAAACTACCTCCTGAATGGAGAACTAAGCCCAGGGTACCATAATATCCACAGATAGAAATTTTGTTGAACTCACATACTAAAACTATTCAAATAAAATGTGTTACATCAGGTGGGAACGGAATTTATTCTCCAAATTCCAAATCTTTTATTAGGATATAAATAATTGTGGTGCCACGGATTCGGAGGGAGTCGGAGGATAGAAGATAAAACGCGGTAGCTACATATCTTGTTATTTTGTTTTACTAAATATACTTTAGTCTTTCTTTTGAAAACATAATGTGCCCAAACTATAAGGAAAGTAAAGAGGAAGGTACTGAGCCAAGGGGGTTCCAAAACCTAAGGA
>LDMZ01054863.1:0-10218 GCA_001455285.1 Sphaeromyxa zaharoni
GATGAGCTAAGGTAGTAGTTGACTCTGGAGAGTCGTCCAACCGGTGGAACATACTCATAATTATCAGAGTCTGTATCACAAGGATCCATAAAATAATATAAACACTACGACTATTGGTAGTTAATAAAATGTCACGAGGGTATTCTTGCTCTGATCACGTCTGAGAGTTTACGATAATATCATGCTTAGTTTCTTATTTATATATTTGAAATTTTCAATTCTGTTTAGTTGAAGCCAAGGCTAATGAGACTATGTAACTGCGCATTGCGTATTTATACTAAATATTTAAGAGGATTGGGTCACAATAGTTCGTGTTCCGGGAGCAAACGCAGGCCGCATTCGGGCGCGGTTAGTTGGGCATTACCCATGTCCCGGACAGATGGATATCATAATGGTTTGTGCTTGGTTACTTAATGTTTAATTACTAAATTTTTTAAATATTTCCTACATTATAGAAGAATTTGAAAATAAAGTTTTGTTGTAGTGATTTTCAAAAGACTAAAATACTCAATTCGAATCAAAAAATTGAGTTTCTATAATGCAATTAAAGAATAACATGTATTGCCAAAATTTGTACTCAACTCAGACAATTAATTAAAGAAATAAACGTCCGCTCTTATTTTAGTGATTGAGCATAGACTACGTGGAGCATGTGTTGGTTTGTACTCAAGACTATCCATAAACTTCTCTAATAAGTTAATATAATCATTATGGATTACCAAACATTGAAAAAACTGCTAAAAATATTGTAAACGATAATTATTAAAATCATTTAAGTTTACATGTCGAGAGGATTGATGGAAAAATTTTTGTTGTAAAAATCAATTAACCCAGCCCCGGCAGAGAAACCTATCACAAAAGCCGAGTTCATGAACAACAAGACGTTTTGAAGGTCCATGGTATCGATTTGAATGGAACTATTTTCCATTTCAATACCAGGGTCGGAAATTTAGATATATTACTGAAAATTATTTTTTAATATATTGGGCCTGGGATTCACTTTATGAGCAGATGGTTGAAGTTGTATTAACCGGTTTAAAGACCTCTGGTATGCTCTAGAAAGAGTTAATTACAGCCGAGAGTTTGTATCTAAGGATTTTGTACATACAAAGTGAAAATCAAACCAATATGGGGTATTGTAACAGAAAAATTTGAACCTATTAAAAACATAGAACAGACCATGATTATTTCCATCCTCGTAGAATATGATTTTAATAAATATTTATGATAACAAAATTTCAAGATATGCTTTTATAATTAACGAAATTTATTTACATATTGAAGTAGAGATATTGAAAAATTTTAATGTCTCAAATTTTATAAAATAACTTTTTGAATGAATATTATTTTTAATAAAGAGCTTATAAATACCACCAGATTAAAATTCGTTTTTAAAAATATTTATACGTGTACTATATTGAGGTTTAAATAGAATCATTAATTGTTTTTATGCCAAATAGTTGCTTTATATTACGAATATTTTTTACCCTCAAAAAATCATGTATTATTACATTTCTGTAGATCCACAAACGTTAGAAGTGATTATTTGCACAAACAAAAATTTAAAATAAAATTATATTCTTTATAAAAACTTACAAAAAGTAAAATGCATCTAAAAAACTATTTAATCATATCCAAAACATATTATTATATTTTCGTGTTCTTCCATGCCACCTTGGAGGTGGATAGGAAGTAATTAACGTAGGATAAACCCCCCTACGCTGGGATGTAGTTAAAGAGACTTGGTTGCATATAAAAAAAGGTAAGTATACGCAACTAACTATTAATTGTAAAAATAGTAATTAGACCGCACGCCAATGACTCCCGTGCTCGTTTTATACTCAGTCGGAATTCTTCTAGATATTAAGACAATATAATTAAGTAGTTATCGTGTTATAATAACGTAATCTTAAATTAGTTCCAAATAATAGTCTTCATTAGAATTGAAAATTAACTAATATGCTCTGGTTTACATGTAAGTATTATCAAATATTCTGTGTACAAAATAAAAAAAACAACATTAAATACGTATGTTTAAGGTAAGTGACATTAAAATAATTTATGCTTGGTTTTTACAGAGATTCTGATATCTACGTTTTTCCAACGAAGAAATTTATAACTATTTTAGTCAGCTAAAAAGATTTTGGAGAATTCCTTAAATTTTAGTTTTTAAAAATCTAAATAAAAAGAATTACGAACAGCACAACTTCTGGTAAATCTACATTTGTGAAGCACGAACTATAGGATTTTTTGCGTAAAATTACATAAGAATTAGATATAACAAAAATGTACATATAAAAGTTTTTATCGATAAGTTCCGTATAAGCTACAGTAGTTAAGCAACTACTCTGAATCGGAATCCGGGCGATCCACGCCACGGGTGTTACCTTTGTGCGTTGCATGCGGCTCGAATTCTTTATAATTTGCTGTCATAGTAGAATAATATTCGTTGTTAATCTTCTGACCAGGATAGGCATCGTTGTCAAGCGTAGCAAAGTCTAAGTCGTAACAAATTGATGTTTCATGGGACCTCATCTTGTCAGACATCAGATTTAAGAGAACACTATTGTTCGTCGCATTAGATTCAATAATGGGATCGGTGTGCTCATAGTTGTTGTGCATATCAAAATTCATCGTTTTTCGTACCTTAACATCGGATGCCTTGTAAGAGTCGAATTTGGGAGCATTCGATGCTTCATCATTATAAAAATCATTCTTTGTTCCGGAATCTTCAAAGCCTAGATTTTTCCGAACGTTGTTATGGTTCATTCTGTTCAAGGTCTTTTTGTGAAATAAATCACTGAAATACGAACCAGAGTCATTGTTAAGGCCGACTGCCATTACGTTTGGGCCAAAATCACTTGAAAACAGATCATAGATGAAATCATAATTCATTCTACCCCGACGAAAACTGTTGGATATTGAATTGAGACCTAAATCCTCGTTCATCTGTTCAAATTCTTTATAGTTCAACGAAGAATCAGAATCAAATTCCTCAGAGTCTTTCAACATTATATCAACCTTACAAATGTAGACTTTCTAACCGCCTTTGCTTAGCAGTGGACAGAGTGCTGACGCCAGCAAACATTGAGAAAATCAAAGTTTTTTTATTAAATATTATATTCATTTCATATAATTATTCTTATCCAGTTGAAAAAATTATGCATGTAAAAGAATTAGGATAACTATCCTCTTTAAAAAAAGGCAATTCTGTCGTAATATTGGTAAATACCTCGCGTCAGCAAATATAAAAGGTAATGAATCAGCTTTGCCCAGCCGTATTAGATCATTATTTTTTCACCTAACCACGTAAAAAATATCTGATGATGTTTACTTTTTCTTAAAGAGGGTAATGTACCCGAATCCACATCAATAAGTAAGGCCTGAAAGTTTGTTTCCCATCTTGGATCATGTTGTCAACAATTAGATGTCATCAGCGCTTGAAAAATTAAATCTTCAATAACAAGCTTGTAACAAAAAGCTTGAATTTTTTATTTCTGTCATAAAAAAATATTATCAATGAATTTTTGGTTTGTTATTAGACTGTAATTAAGAGTGCAATACTATGCAATAGCGTGGAACAACAACTAATCAATTGCTAAAGATAGCAAACTGGAAGATATCCAGAAGAGTATTTGCCCCGATTTTCCGTCATTTTAGTAACTTTGAATCATTCAAATTGTCATTATCTTGGTCCTTTCCGTTATGCTATTCAACTAGTTGTCGTTTATTCCCTTTATAGCGGATATTAGTTATTAAATCCTACACATAAATATTTTTGATCATTAAAATAATGGTAATATTGAGAAGATAAACATTTTAAAAGATTTTTATTTAAAAATTATAACCATATATACAAAAAACTGAATTTTAATTGAATTTTACCTACCCTAGTTTCTATTTATCCTTCTTAAAGTTCAGCAGCAAGCTTTATAAATATACCTTTTGAAAATGGAAAAAAATTATTTTCTGTTGGTATCTTATTGGAGCATTGTTCGTCAAACTAGAGCCAGAATGACTTCGGAAGGACAAAGAAAATATATATTATGTTTTTATCAACAGTTGATTCATCCATAATATTTCTGTTTCACTCTAATGAATGTACTTATGTGGTTTTTAATTTTAGCAATATAATTGATGCATAAATTCCTTATTAGCATATTAATCTTTTATTTGTATTTTGATAATGTATAATTAAAAGATTAGTCATATTTATAGTTAAAGCCAATTGCTAAATTTTAAGTTTTATACAAACTTTGCAATTTCTTGAGGAATATTTTTGCTTTTGTTGCATGATGCAACAATATAGCAAACTAGTTTAGCAAAGATTCTAAAAAGATTGGAGTGCTTTTTTTATATGACTGTTTTATTGTGTGTTGCAATAAAATCATTAATCCGTAATGACTCCGAGAGATATTTATCGTGCACTATGGGTAAGTGGCTGTGCCTAAGATTGGCCGTAAAAAGGGTTTTTCTCTTCATCATATTATATTCTTGGGGTGTTCCTCTTCCTGAAGTTTTATCTCCTTCTTTTTCTTTCATCATAACCTTTTTATCAGAACCATTTACTAACCTAGCAAGGAATTTAATATATTTTTCTAATACTGAGATAATAAAAGAAATAAGCTTGCCAACCCTCTTTCCGTGTTTATGCTCTCAATGACTGTATAAACATTCTCTTGGTTATCTTCTGATGTTTTTATGCCTTAGTGTTGAAAGCCCTGAAGGATCCTCAAGATAGTGATCAAAGTCTCCGAAAAATATACAAGTGAAAACAAATTACGCTCTGGTTTGTAGCTGCTTCGTGCCAAATGAAAACATCTGCATGGGTACCGCAATTTTTATAGACAAAAATTGTTTTTTAACTAGATTTTTTTAGTTGTAGCTCTCGATATGAAGAAATACATTCCTCGGTCCATTTTATTAAATATCATGTTGCTTTTACAAATATATACATTATATTCTTCATTAATGAAAATAATTCAATTACAAACAATTTGTTACACTGTTATTGGATTGAATACATACAAGTTTTGTAACATGATATATATTTTAATAGAATTATTTTTATTATTGAAAGTTATTGTTTTAAACCATTAATTATAGAAGAAAATTCACTACAAATAAAAATTCATGAGTTTTAAGCTCTCTGAGCGTACGAGTGGATATATGCTGAGAGAGCGAAGGCCTTATAAGTTAACGTAGACCTAGTATAGGAGTAGTTAATAAGGGTTGTTTTAGAAGACGAAAATCCTACACTGCATGTCGAGAGCTCTGGGAAACTCCGGCTGGCGCCTAACCTGACGCGGAAGCGGGCTGGAGGTAAGTCCTATCTTACTGTACCGCCTCCAAAATCATAAGGAGCAAGTAAAGGGTTTTTCCTCCACAACTTAAAAAAATGTAGATACATGCTAATTTAGTTTTATCTGTTCTCATTACATAAGTTTCCTTACGGGCCATTAGAAATACTCTAACCTATATGTATAAGTCACACCGGTTTGTAGACTTCGACGTATATCCTGCTTCTGCGGTGGTACATTATTCCACGTCAAATCACGAGAGTCAATAAAGGTTCTTCGAAAATGGCTTTAAATGGGGGAACTAATCAAAATTACTCAGTTTGTATTAAAAAACATAATAATAATGACTCTTTATTTCCATTTAATGAGATAAATGTAAGTGAAAGTTAAAAATATTGTTGTAGTCCTATGCGAAGCTCGGGAGTTCCGCATGAAGAAATTGATGCAGGAAAGGCCTCCTGCTGGCTTGGGAAATGTACACTTTCGCATTAGCGTAGAAATATATATATATAATTATACTCTAAATACTAAGGCGTTTCCTCTGAGAGATCCTGATTACGACGCCGTCCGTGCGGTTACGATAATATTATAAAAATTTCTGTGAATTCACCATTTAAATTCTACTTGATTACATTTTATGTTATAAACATCAGAAAATATTTTCATCAATGAAAGCTTGATTTTAATAAATTATTAAAATTAAATTATTTAGATACTGCATTTTGAACAACAATAATTTTGAAATTACCCTTAACGCGGTTAATTGTAATCAACATTATATTAGTGTTATATTTATTTACGAGATTAACAAATCTCTTTATAACTATCTGGAAGATATTAATGAAATAATAGGAGTTACTTGAGTTAACAAAAGATTAATTATAGTATTTTTACAAAAGAGCATGTTAGGGCAAATTATGAACCAAAACAGAAACTTTTATGAAAAGTATTTTGTATTAATATTGTTTTACTATATTCATTATAATTTAAATTAAATATAGGAGCCAACCTGAAGGTAAATATAAAATTATATATTTTTTAATAGTTTCAACTGTGTAATAATGTAATGGATTTACTAAAATGATGTATATTTTCATTCAATGAAAATTTTATCAATTAGTCACTTCAGAGGCACTTTGAATCATCTAAACAACCCAGATTGTTTGTAAAAGAGTTTAGGGTCCTAATAGGTGGATAGATGAAACATTGAATTTATAAAATAAAAAATTTTAAATTTGACCACATTTTTAAGGCTAATGGTCTATTATAACAGGAAGGTGTATTAGATATTGGAGTTTCCACTAGTTAGAAACAATACATTTGTTAATATAAAGATATTTTATTGCAAGTATAACTCGTTTTTGTGCATGAATGCTCACATAAATGAAAAGTGTCGTATATATACAATCGAACCTTGATTATCTTGACACATTCGAATAAATGATTTTCTACCGAGATAATAAATTATTTTTGTTTAATTTTACGGAATTTCTTCAAAATATTCAAAAAAATTAGAACATCTCTTTAAGACCACGGAATCTGCCAATGATGAACGAATTAAATATTTTTTAAAAAAATGAGACAGAAACAGGCGAGGGGAAATTAGACTACAAAAGTTATTAAAAAAATTGGTTTTTCATGACGTCATCATTTCGTTGATATTTTCAAAATGTGTAGTTATGTATCGTCACACATAATCTGTAAATAGTTACTATCATTATTTCGTATTACTGCTACATTTATATAAGCCGAATAAATTTTAATTAATTTTAAAAATACTTCGGACTAGCGTGAATTCTAGATAATCAAGGTTTGACAGTATTTCGATTGAAATTATTTCTGTAAGATTCACAATTAAAATTTGATTAAGTTAAAGCGAGTAAGCGCATTATGTGAATTTTTCTTATTAGCATTTGTGATTCTAATTGATACGAAATGTAATTTCCCTAAATTAAAAAACGGAAGACATCCTACATGCCGTTAGAACCGTGGCCAAAACATTCGGACGAATAAATTGTTTTTGTATATCCTATATGGATGAACATGGATATCAGTGATGTTACCAAGTGAGAATTCCAAAACATACCCTGTATTACTTTCGAAAAGATGTTACAAATGTGAGCCTTTCATAAAATGAAGGTTTCCTCACAAACAAATTACGACGTATTATGCTTAAGACAAACATCAGAAAATATCTCTCATTAGTTTCTTCAAAAAAATAATATATCTTTTGGGTTGTTAGACATAACTACGAATATCATATCGATTAAAGTAACCACTGTAAGCAGATTACTTTCACTCAATTTTTTGGCGTTTTTAGGCAAAAAGGCATGGAGAACGGGATACAGGGAGAAGCATTAGAGATGGCTGTTCAGGTTGACAAATCCCCTCGTAAATACAAAAATCTAAGCTCCCAGGGAGAATTTCTCAGGGAATATGATCAAGTTTTGGCAAACAACAGAAATACCGCTAAAGGCTAAATACGCTAGAATCGATGATGTGTATATATAAAATAAAGCGTCTTTCGCGGTAAAAGAAAAAATATTTTTTAGCTTTGATACAAATTGTAAGAAGTAACTAATTGGGAAGGTAACTCTTGAAATATGATACAGATCATTGAAAAGTGCATTAAAGAAAGAAAGTGGTTGTCACTTGAGAGAATTTGATATTATAACAGGTATTCATGCTAATTACATAGCAATGCTTTGGTATTTGTACAAACTAAGTTTATAAAAAACATGAAATTGATAACATTGAAACCGCTTAATTGTCATCTACAAGAATTTATATGAAAGAACAGCGAAACGTTTTCAACAATACCCTGCCAATTATTACAGAAAACATGTTTAAAACTCGTCTTTGGTGCCTAAAAATTCAAGGTAACCCCCCTCTCCCCATAAACAATAGACCAGTTAAAAATAATTAGTTGTACGGGGATAAAAAAAAGCCTGTTTAGAAATTATTAAGACCCTGTAAATTCGCGCCATAATAATGGACACTTATCCCATCCGACACAATATCCAGACTAACATAGCAGGAATACAAAAATAAAACGCATAATTCTTTTCGCAGGTAAATTAAAATAAAATAAATAGCAATTGGAACGCTCGCCAGGAGGAATCGGACCTCTCTGGATCAATCCAGCTACAGATTTGAAGTCTGCACCCCGCACCAGCGGAGATCAGTCGAGCGTGCGTAAAGGAACGAATGATTATATATTTAAGAAATTTTAATAGAAATTATTTCCGATGTGATGACGTCATCACTTAAAAAATTTTCGTATTTTACACACCCATTTATAGATATTTTAAATTGCCAAGAGTTTATTTAAGTAAAAATTTATATCAATTTTTGATTTTTTAATATACTTTCAAATTTTTGCGTTATATCCTGGAATATTAATAATTTTAAAATGTTTTTTTGTAAAAAGTAATATATACCCAATGATTTCTTTCATCATGCATTTATAATCGAAGCATATTTTCAAAAACTGTTTTATTTAAAAAATAAACATTAAATATATTAATTAAGAGCTTTCTTCTTCTTTTATACAATTCAGCTTATTTCATTGAAAATGAGTTGTAAAAAATTAACAAATTTCAATAAATGAAATATTTATATGATTAATCATTATCCTCTATTTTTTTAAGTTAAAGATAATTAGAATTTCAAGAAATTGGAACTTAATTATAAGATTTTTATCCATATATTTCGGCAGATTTAAAGTTATTAGTGTATATATTTATAAATAGGGAATCGATATAATTAGATAGAAATATAGGTGGAGAAAAAACAGCAAGAAAAGGTACAAAATTGTGGTATAAAAACCTGATAAAAATAAGTTTATTTTGAACTGAACAAATTCATTTCTTGGTTTTTGGCAGGTTAAAAATATAGCAAATCATGGAAATACCTAAGTTTAAAAATAATTTCTGTCATTCTTAATATCAAAATTACTTCCTAATTTAAAAAATTGAATTAGAAGTTGATTTTGATATCAATTCGGTTCTTACTTTTTAGGAAATCAGTGGAAAGTTTTGGAAGAGGTTTATTTTCGTTGTTTCTAAGTCCTGCATTAATTCTGGAAGATACAATTTAAATTATGTTTTGAAAATTCGAATCATACTCTGCTTTCACTAAACTACAGTAGCACTACTGTTGCAGGGTTTAGATATGCAAATAATTCCTGTTAAGTTATGTTTGCTGGCTGATGAAGTAAGATATGAAATTTACATCAAACTCGGTGAAGAAAACATCGCTTGAAGAAACTGGAGCTACTTCTATTGTTTCGTTTAAAGGTTCTCGAAATATCTCTTATATTGCCATAATGAGAAGACAAAGATGTTATAATTTGAAATCTCCGACAGAACAATTTCAGAAAGTAACTTTAATATTGCTTAAAGGAATTAATTCGAAATTTCAGAATTTTAGACATTGTCACGCCGGTGTTCATTGTTGAGAATGCGAAAATTTGATCATTATGAGAAACTAAGTTACGCTGGCGTTTAAGTGTTGTTTTTCCGTCCTTAGTGCCTATTTTTAAAATCTATCAAGAAATGTCCCAAGATACGGAAAAGGAATGTGGTCAATTCAAGACCGATGCCTTAAATCAGTTAAGGAAATTTCTAGGGGAACATTTGAAAAAAGATGAACAAATATTAACAGAATTTTTATACAAATACTTAAATTTATATGCCAACATAGGTAAAAAAAATAATTTATTCATGTTTTTTAGTTTGTTATAATTTATATCGTAAAATTTATTTGACAAAATTGATTTTCATACTTTCTGAATAGTCCAAGAATCATTATATATAAATTTACAAGAAAAGATTTATTTATATTTATCTTAATTTATCGTAGTGGCTCCGATTATTTTCGGGTAACCGAATCCACTATCGATCTTAAGTACAGGTAA